>APFE030182156.1:3885-20149 GCA_000404065.3 Pinus taeda
AGTACAAGACCATTGTAAAAGGAGTTTCTAATTTGAAAGAAGATAGAGACATATTGCAGCAAGTGGTTTTCACCCACATTGGGTTTCCACCTTATATCTGGTGTTCTTTGATTTGACTGTCTGCTTTTCTTGTTCATGCTCATTATTTATGGTATTGGTATGCAAAAATAATT
The DNA here is from genome assembly GCA_000404065.3 of Pinus taeda. NCBI lineage: Eukaryota > Viridiplantae > Streptophyta > Pinopsida > Pinales > Pinaceae > Pinus > Pinus taeda. The sequence goes on from APFE030182156.1 coordinate 4,059, forward strand.
CAAAGTACAAACAAGGAAGATTTGGTAAAAGAATTAGATAATACTGATTCACCCCCCCTCTCAGTATTATTTTCAACATTGGGGTGAGAGGAGTGGTAAATTTTTCTTTAACTTGCTTTACATGTATGATTACAATCAGTGAATCGCCAAAGACCATTAATCTACGACGTTCTTTCGCTTTAGTTTTTTCAAGTCCTTGCTATAAAGCCAAAAATTTTGCTTGATTTTTGGTAGAGATGCCCAAATCCCGAGTGTTTTGTGACTCCTTTTGATCATTGGGGTGATGAATAACCCCACCGGTTTGTCTTTTTTATAATAAGATTATGGTTTTCAAGCATAAAAATAAAATTCTATTTTTTTTTTAAGTAATATGTTATCCTTTTAAGGTGAGATAAACCATTGTTTGTCTTAGTAGACATTAGTGAACACCAGTTTATGAGTATTTAGGGTTTTAATTCTTTTTGTACATCCAAAAGAAAATTAAAATATTTTCCAATTTATTTTGAAATTTTCTTATTTTAATGTGTTTTCCAATTTTTATTAATAAGTTTGTGTTTAGTGATGATGCAACCTCAAATATTGTGTTTTGTCATTAAATTTGAATATGTTGTAAACAACATATTCTCCTACCTTCCCACAATTTGTTGTTGAATAATGTTGAGTTTAATGGTTGTGGTTAAGCCCTAAAATAATTATAATGAAACCTTAGATACCATAATTCACTCTCTTTTTCTTTTTTAACTTTAATGGTGACAAAATCTAGTTTTTAGCATAGATGTGTTGGATGTGTTGGTATTCTTTGTAGATAGTAGGTATAGATTGTACATCTTGAAATCACTAGTGTAATTGTAGACTCAGAGAACCAAAAAAAAAAAAAAAAAAAAAAAATTTGAGATCCTTATTTTTTAGATGCTATTATAAATGCATTTATGGTTGGTTTCAACATATGGTTTTATAAGCAATGTAATCTAATCACATTTAATAAATTAGGGTTGTCATTGATCATGGTGAGAGAGTTATGGTTATTTATTGTTTTAGAATAGCTAATGTATTATAATAGTTCAATAAATACAATGAAATATAAAGGCACAACTCTAAGTTAGGTTGGTTTCTTTGACTAAATTTTTCTAAAATTAATTTTATATGTGAATATGTTATTATTTCTTTCGTTTTAAGATTCTATAAAAATTGGAATTATTGATTATGTTTATCAAACTCTTCAAAACATAACATTAGATTGTACATCTTGAAACCACTAGTGTAACTGTAGACTCAGAAAATAAAAATAATAAAAATAAAAAAATAAAAAATAAAAATAAAAATAAAAAGAGATTTGAGATCCTTATTTTTTAGATGCTATTATAAATGCATTTATGGTTGGTTTCAACATATGGTTTTATAAGCAATGTAATCTAATCACATTTAATAAATTAGGGTTGTCATTGATCATGGTGAGAGAGTTATGGTTATTTATTGTTTTAGAATAGCTAATGTATTATAATAGTTCAATAAATACAATGAAATATAAAGGCACAATTCTAAGTTAGGTTGGTTTCTTTGACTAAAATTTTCTAAAATTAATTTTATATGTAAATATGTTATTATTTCTTTCGTTTTAAGATTCTATAAAAATTGGAATTATTGATTATGTTTATCAAACTCTTCAAAACATAACCTTAAATCTTCAAGTTTTTATCCCAAATTTAGATATATTATAGAGGATGTATTCCTCTCCCTTCCCACATCTTTTCATAAAAAGACATTGTATTTAAGGATTGCAATTGAGCCCTAAACTAATAATGAAAAACTCAAATTTTGCTTGTGTCCATTCTTCCATTTTGGCTTTGACTACTCAAACCACGAGACTTGGGTTGTAAATGGAACTTGGAGAGGTGATTCGTTGTTGCATGGAAGTGGAGGAATTAAATAAATGCTTAGGCTATTCCAAAATATGAAAGGACTTAGAATTGCACTATAGTGACCTTTGCAAGACCATTTAGTATAAATGTTTGAAGTTTCATGTAATTGGGACCTTTAGGCCTTGAATGAGAGACATCCTATATATTCAATAAAAGATTTGAAAGCCATGAGAAATAAGGGCCACAACCGTGGCAGAAGTCCCTACCGAGAAAGGAAGTGAATTTATTATGAAAAAAATAGTGTTTCAGAGACACAATATTGGGGTCATCCATAAGGCACATCATTTTCAATATGGTTGGAAATTAATTTGTTTCAACAGTATATTCATGTCCACTTATGATACATCTTTTCTGCAGATTTATACCTAGAGACTATATTCCATTCCACCACAATATGCTTGGCAATATTTGTTCCAAAAATATATTATGATACATACATTGCCTTACCTATAGGACATCCCCTTCTTCAATAGTTGTTAATCAACTTGTAGATGCTCCTTCTTGTTAAATGTAGATGCCCATGCTAGATACCAATTGTCTTCCGTTGTAGGACTTTTTTGATAGCTATAGTCTCACCAATTTCTAAGCATTTTGCATGTGTGATGACCTTCTTCAATAGCTGTTAATCAATCTGTAGATGTTCTTTGTTGTTAAATGCAAATTCCCATGCTAGATATTGATTATCTTCTCATGCAAAGCTTTTTTAATAGCTCAAGTCTCCTCAGTTTTTAAGCATTTTGCTTGTATGAAATAGACAGAAAATGCTTAAATTATAAGTTGATATTCCTAATTCAGTTACATTTGGATGAGACATGACTTATACTTCAATACAGATCAATTAGGCCCACAAAATTGATATAGACAACAAAATAATAAAGAGCATTGCAAGAGTTGGCGTTGACCATGTTCATGAGATATGCAGAGTTGAATGAAAGGTCAATATTTTTGCCCACGACCTACCAATATTATAAGGCTTAGGTCAAAAGTAAAACATGGCTCAAAATAAGAGTAGGACAATTAAAAAAAATCAACAAGCTAGTTGTATAGTCAAAATGCAAGTTCTCCCTTATTTACAAATGGAGTGAAAAAAATAAATGAATAATAATATTGATAGGATATAAGTTCACCCATTCTTTTAGAACTTGTTTGATAGATTTTGACTCGTACTCGTTAATACAAGGAGATCCAAAATTTGGATGCCTCCAAGGTTCTTTAACTAACTAGATCACTTCCTCATTCTGAATCTAAACTGGATTGAATTTGAACAACATTGAGCCAAACTTTTGTGATGGCTCAAATGACTGAACAATGTGTTTATAATCTAAGATCCATAGGGGGATTAATGTGGATGAAATATTGTGGTCATCTATATAGAAGTCATCATGTATAAGAAACCTATCTAACCAAGCAATGATATGCCCACTACCCACCCTCTTATTATTCCATGTATACTTTCCTCTTATTGTTTTTACATCCACTAAGTCTCAATCAAAGATAAGTCTTCCAATCTTTCCCTCCTATGATCTCACACTACAATCCCTCCCATTTTTTCCTTATTTGATAATATTATGTAAAGTCCCCTGCTACTATACTAGCATTCATAAGTATTTACAAACAAGTAGGTATTCCCGACAACCAATCTTTTCCAAGTTTCTTACTAGCATATATAAATTAAAAATATTGAAACACTTCCCTATCTCCACGTGCATGAGACAAGTCATTATTCAATGTTGTGAATAGAAGGAAGCTTCCAATGCTAACTTTGTTTGATCCCATATAGTACAAATTCCACCAAATGTTCCTCTTGAATTCACTACAATTCATTTGTAGCTTCTCCAATGTTTCTTCCCAACTTGCAAAGCTTCCTTTTCCTTTGTTTTTGTCTCCTATATGAGTATTATGGTGGGGTTTTATGCCCAATCAAATCTTGTACTTCTTCTTCCTTTTGTGACCTAGCCCTTTGCAATTCCAAGGGATTACTCTCATTACTTAAGATGAGGCGGCAAGAGGTTACCAAAACTGCTTAAGTTTTTTATTAAGTTGCTTTATTTTTTAACCCCTTACTACCTTGAGTTTTTCCTCCTAAACACAAAGACAACAATGTGATGTATTCCCCTTGCTTTGCCTCCTCTTCTCTCTTTTGGTTGCATATTTTTCCTCTTGACTTTTTATTAGTTTTTTTCTTATTGAATTTCACTCTTTTCTAATGATTTGTGTGTGTTCCTTTTTATTACCCCTCCCCCTCCCACAATTATAGGGGAAATCTCTCTATATATGTTTCTTCTTTACTTGTTTCCATTCCTCTTCTTCATTTCCCTAGGTTTAATCTTTACTTTCTAAAATGTAAAGAGGTTTTAATGCATGTGGAATGAGCACTAGTTCCAACAACTCTCAAAGAATGGGTTGGTTTTCCTTCCCTTATTAATTTATTTCATTTGCTAATAGTTCATATCAATTAGCAATATTTGTTGAGGAGTTTCATTGTTGTCTTTCGAGATTTTGTTGGTGGTCCCTGAGATGACCCTGATGTTGATTTTCCTTGGGTTGAACCTAATTGTTGCTTGGATGAGGAAATGTTGAACTCTGAGAGTTCTCTTTACTTGGTGGTGCTTTATTTTTAACAACCTACCATTTTCCATGTTTCTATGGTGGTGTTGTATTCAAACCTTGTTTTCTTCCCCTCTTTTTAGTCACTTGCAAAATGACCACATTCATGGCAGATTTCATATTTGAAGGGAAATTGCTTATAATCAAGTTGTTGAATGTGTCTAATGATCTTGAGCTAGGCAAACAAGAAGTTTAGGTAAAGCTCTTTCGAAATCAACTTCAACACAAATTCTTGCAAAAGTATACATACTAGAGTTAGGCTTAAAGTTGTTAATGTACTTCCCAAGGATATCAATAATACTTCTAAGGGCACCATATACCCTATAATGAAGGGACTCTTGCCGCAAAATCTAGCATTCCTTAAAGAGGGAAACCCTAAAAGGTATAGTGGTGGGATAGTGGCCCATTGTCACCACAGCGAAAACCCCTTGATCTTTACAGACTTTCACCAATTGGAGCAGTCCCGGTAGGAAAGAGATCGCTTATGTAGGTATTCTAGATTTAAGGTATGAAATGATCCTACTAGAAGGTCTTCAAGAAAGCCACAATTTTGGTCAAAGGCTTCACAAGGAAGCAATTCGTTTTCTATGAAGATACATATAAATGAAGGCACAAGACATAGGGTTTGATTGCTTTGACGAGTGTTGGTGTAAATCAAGGTCAAGGCAAGGAGAAAAGGTATCTTGTAAAGTATATTAGCTAATTCAAGGCTCATGAAACCTTCAGGAAATTCTTAAGTTGAGGGAAGAAAAACTAGGGTTTCCCTCTTAGACAAACACCTAGGGAAAGAGAATTTATGGATGAAATTGAAGTGGATGCCCACCAAATTGATAGGTTTTGTGGAAAACCATACCTACTTGATGTTTAGGCTCTTCAAGCACCAAAATCCTCACTCCCTAGAAATTCATACCAAGCCCTAGATTTCTTCTTTAACTTTGAAAGGACCAAAATTCACGAGAGAGAAAATATGGAGAAAATGTGAGTGATCACCAACAATTTGGACTAGTGCCTTGTCCTTTGGGCATCTAAAGTCGAGGATGATTCAAGTTAGCTAAAATTGTTTTCAAGGAGGCTGAAATTTGACGCCCTAGCAAGCAAATTTCAAGCATTTACCCACTCAATGAAAAATGGATTTTTTCATATATTTGGGGTGGAATGAGAATGGCGGGTGCTCGAGTGATTAGGGTTTCAGAAGGATCGTTTTGTGCCGCGCTACCAGAGATCAGCTTTGTTTTGGAACTACTTGGAGCCTGGCTGTCGGGATCTCAGAGCTCGATTCTCCCTTTTGGATTTGGCCCGGATCTTTTACTGGTAAGGAGTCCCATGGACCGAATCAAAGCAACCAGGGGCCGGAGGAATTTTCCCCCTTCTTGGTACAGGTTGGTTTTCTCAGGGCGGGTCTGGGCACCATTCCACAATGCATTGGGCGTATTGTTTCAAATCAACGTGACCCTCCCCTGTTTCGAGTAGTTGTGCTCTCCTTCGCGGGTGTTTCGACTTGGCTAGGTAGCAATGTCTGCGTCATTTGGAAGGAGATGTGGCTGACTGTTCCTCTGCCCCCCCTCGGTCTGTCGTGGGAAGTCCGCACTGCCACTCTCTGGGATTCTTTTGAAGGTATGGTCAACGAACAAGTAAGGGACGAGAGATTGGGACTGGGTTCCTTGCGGTTTGAGGCTCCCCTATTCACTTCTAGGCAGATGTGGGCAATTGACTTCTCGGCAACGAAGAAATTTTTGCCCTGGACAACCCTCTTCAAGAATTCCATTCGTCAAGAGGTATAGGTCAGGGTTTCCCTGATTTTTACAGGTCCTCCAGATATTTTAAATGAACACCGGATATTTGACCTTGGCAAGCCAGCTCCCCTTCCAGTCTTGGAGAACCAATTAGCAGAAGAATCCAGGCAAAAAACAAACTTAACAACTAAGGACCTCGGCCTTGAAGTGATACAAATCTTCATCAGAACCCTGTCAGGGAATACGATTTGCAAGCAAATCAAAACAGGGATGCTGATAAAAAATTTAAAGGACGAAATACAAGAATTTTTAGGCATATCAACAAGCCTGCTGAGCTTCGTATATGCAGGACACATTTTACAGGAAAAATTTACAGTGCAGCACTATGGAATAGTGAGAGATTCAACCATTTTTCTGAGCATGAGGCTAAGAGGTGGAAGCTTTTGATCTAGCTCAAAGGGCATAGGTTCTTTCAAGGATGTTGTCAAAGGGAAGGGGGAAGCCACCAACAAGCCAGCACCAACACAAGATCTACCTGGTCCATATATAGTGGAGCAAAGAAAGTAGACACCAGTTTTGACAATCAATCTGCCTGAGGTAAACAACTTTCATGCTGATTTCTCTTCTTTAGCATTCATTTGTAGATTCAATGGCTTTTGGCCTAAAACAGATGCTTTACGACAGTGGATCTTTTCCACATGGTCAACACACTGTGACATCCATTTATGCTCCAAAGGATTTTTTATTGTTAAATTCGACATAGTCAAGGAAAAAGAACATGCCCTCCATGAGGGGCCATGGTTCTGGGGCAATGCAGGACTCTTCATGACCCCCTAGTTCCCGGGTTTTGACCCCTCCTCTATGGTGGTTCCCAAAATGTCGGTCTGGGTCAGGTTACACAACCTCCCATTACACTTCTGGCTTCCCAAATTTTTCGAAGCAATGGAGAATGCAATAGGCAAATACATCAAGCAAGATGTTGAAAGAATTGCTAGATGCATACATACTTTTGCCAGAATCTGTGTCGAGGTTGATCTCAATCAAGGACTACCTGATAGCATTATTCTACTCCATAACAACACACAGTGGAAACAACCACTAGATTACGAAAACATGGCCTTCAGGTGCCGAGGCTATCAACAAACGGGGCACCTCCGTAATAATTGTCCTCAAGTCAAAAGAGAAGGCAGAAGGAACAAGAAACAAGCACAAAAACCAAGAGGCTGGCAACACACAGTGAATCCAGAAGAAGAAACAGAAGACGAGGAGGCAGATAACCCTCCACCTGAACATGACGATGATCCAATTGGGGGCGAAGCCACGACAACCACACCCATAGCAAACAATCAGGTTCATAAGTCGCCAGAACATGAGAAATTGGCAGCACAGGGAATGATGGCCTCTTTGACGAAGAAAAATTCAGTTCTTGAGGACACTAGCGGGGCCAAAAGACATCATTCTCCAGAACACTCCGATACAGATAAGGACACTCCTTGCATTGTGGAGGACTCTTCTCTTGTTCTTTTTTCCTCCTCTCCAACTCAAGGGGAGTGGCGAAAGGTTGAGAAGAAAAAGCGGAGAAAATTATAATTTCCTCCCTTTTCTGTACATTATTTCTTTCGGTTTCTTCTTCTGTTCGTTTTTCATGTCCTCCAGTTGAGGTTGTTGCGCTGGTTCTATGTCAACCAGTGGAGGCTGTTGCACTGGTCTTTGTCAACCAGCTGAGACTCTTTTCTTCTTCCTTTTTTAAGGCAAAGAACGAGCCTTTCCGAAATGCTCTGCATTTTCTCTATAACTCTATTTTTATTGATGGATGGTTCGCTTTTTTCTGTGGAAAAAAATGAAAAATGGATTTTTATGGGAAAGCTACAATGACTCACCACTAGGACAATTCAATACATGTTATGCATGAGTAATGTATGCAATATTCATCTAGATAGCAATTAAATTCATTTCAACAAATTAGGGCACAATTTTACCATGACTTAGAATCAATAATTCCATATACATTGGACATAGAAAAATATATATCCAACAAGAAAGAACACTTACAAGACAACATGCAAGAATTCCTTCCATTATTCAAAAAATAGCTCCAAGAATTATCCAAGGATAAACTCCAAATGTCAAAATGCATCCAAGATCTAATATAGTCCATAAGAGAGCAAAGTGTGAGTTCCTATATGAGGCCAAAATTTATAGTGTGGTGATGATGAGAGATCAAATGAGATCTCTCTAATATATATGTGCTTTATCATATCACATTTTAGATTACAAGCCCCTTTAATCATAAAATAATGTGCAAGTAATGGCCTAGGTCACAAGCCAACCTAGTAACTTTTGCAAATTTAATTTTATCTCCACTAAGGCTCGTTGAAATGCTAAAGTCATGCTTGCATGGGCTTCTTGAGGGCTGACGTTGAGGCCTTTTGGTGCCATGAAAAGTGTAGAAGGCCTTTAAAATCAAGATCTAGGGGTTGGCCCTTGTATCTGAGTGCAAATCATCATGTGGACCCCAAATGTGGATTTAGGAAACAAAGTTGGGTCTCATGGGTCTCCAAGTCATGAATAACATTGAATCTGCGCCAACTTTGAGGGCACTGAAAATGGTGCTAGCCCTCCCATGTCTCAGGGCATGAGACAAACCTCATTTGGGCTCTGGATCAACTGCCACACCATGTATATATTACTAGGCTGACCAGGGGCATATTGGTCTAGGTGCATCATCCCATGAATAATAAAGCCAATGCAGGAACATTGTGGGTGTTGAAGGTGCCCATGGCTATCAATGATGCTCTATAATTGTCCTAAGTCCCATGGCTCTCAACGCATCACCTGTGGGTGTTAATATGTCCCTCTGGAGGACCTGGACCCCAGTTAAGTTGCCCAAACCTATAGATGGAACCACCCGTCAGTTACACAATATCTAGTGTTGCAACTTTCATCACCAAGTAATCATTATTGCATCTAAGTGAACCAAGCTTGAGAGAAATGGGCATAATAACACTTTATATGTAGCTTCTCTTCCAAAATTGGGGCTTTAGTCACGTAATGGCGTTACCTCAAGGGATAAGAGTGGTTAATAGATGACCCTATTAGGTGTTCCCAACCCCTAAAGGGAAGTGACATGTCTTTGTCCACCCTTCAATCGATAGGTGCCATGTGAATAATGATGGAATAGAAGGGAAAGAACTCCATGGCCAAGTGTCATGGTCAAAGGGACCGATTATGATGGAATACCTCACCTTGGGTGTATAGATGTGAGGAGGGAGCAATCATGGATGCATGAATTATCTCGGCGTTTGTTTTTCCACCCGTCTATATTGCCTTTTACTTTTTCTGGATTTTTCCTTGTATTATTGCTCACACCGCGAGGAATAAGAGCTTGTTTGGTATGATGTATAACAGTTGTTACCCCCTTCAAGATGGGGCAGCTCATCACCCATCAAGGGTTGGGACATGCAAGTGTTCCTTGTCTTCTATGAAATAGGGAAACATTGGCCCAATAATCGGTGATGGCCATATGATAGAGGTAGAGCTCATGCTTGGATTTTGCCCATGTGTTAATTTGTAAGTCACGACCATCATTGACATTTTGATTTTTCTTTTATTTTTCTTATGGCCATAATATGCTCTTTTCTTTTCTTTTTAGCTACATTGACCTTCCAGGGTGCATTTTCAGGCCCTACCCAAGGTATGATGATGTGTGAGTGTCAAATCACAATGAATCAATGGTTAGTTGACCCGAATAAGGGAGGTGGAATAGGGGCTCATAATATAAGATGGAAAATAGTAAGTATGGAATAGAGATAGATGGGGCTATGCTACCTCAAAGGTGGCTTTCTAGGTAATGGCTCTTCCTAAAGCCTTGACTATTAGGGGAGGTCCCACTGAATTAAGATAGAAAATTAACCCCCCCATTTAAGGTGAGGGAACAAGCATAGAATCAAGATCCTTCTTTCTTCCAAATCACCCCACAATCCATGCCAAAGTGCCCAAATACAAACAAGCATAAGCACCTAATTGCAAAATAAATAAAGTACCTTTTGATCAAAAGCCCACCTTCCAAAATGTGCTCTTGAAAAATGGGTGAGGAAGCATACCACTGATGCAGATGGCAGAGATACGAATGGCAGCGTCACATCAGTGACAAAATGGCTCTCGGGGATTACTAGTTGTCAGCTAGAAAAGATGAATAGGAGAAAACATTCTCGTAGGTGTCACCCACTTATGGTGGGTAACAAGGCCAAACAATAAACCAAACCCAGGCAATAACAACATAAGGGATGTCTACTGCTAGATCAAAATTTGGGGTCCACCTATTGAAATACAAACCTCAAGAACCAAAAAAATATCACCCACTTCTAACTATCATATCATAGTACCCTCTATCACAAAAGAAGTTTAGCCTACTTCATTTAAGAATATGATAATTTCTTTGTATCTAGTTCCCCATTAAGCATGGGAAGGGTCATATCCTTGTAAATTGTCTAATCAATGATTTTTTAGCAAACCCCTAAGCCGTATGTCTAGACATAGCACTGAGAAGATGAACATTTAGTAATCGATCGAGTTCCTTTGCAAATTAAGTGGTTCAATTTGACAATAGATTTCCTCATTAGATGAAATCCACTACATGAAGACAACCACATCAAAATTGTAATCACGAGGAGAAGTGCCTCTCACTAACATGGTGAACAAACCTCACTGCCCAAAGAGCATGGATTAGGATAACAGTGATCTAAGAATTATAGAGGAAAAATGGGGCACCAAGTAATTTTAATGATAAAATGGTTCATATGATCTTGAGCCATAAAAATTCTCCTTATTTTTGTCCTTACTATTTAATTTAAATGATTGTATCCATTTATATTAAAAATTAACATGAGTGATCATTATTATTAATATAAATAGTTGTATCTTGTAATTATTGACACTATAATTTTCTTTTTAATTGATTTTTTATGTTAATTTGTTGAAATATAGCTTGGAAGGTGATTATGCTTTGGTCAAGTGCCATGACACACAGTGAATCACCAATTTTCTCTCACAGTGGAACTATTTAAAAATTTTGTAAGTTTGGACCTTAGGCAAAATTTAATTTTTGGTTTCATTGGCCACTTTTTATAGGTTAAGAGGTCAACAAAAGATTATATCATGATCGTTGATCTCAAGTGTGAAGATGCAATCTCAACCCTCCATTACCTTGGAGATTAGATTAGGAAATTATAGAGAGGTAAAAGGGTTGTTGCAGAGATCAATTTGATTTGGCACAAGAGTTGGGCATTCAACAGTGACAAGAGATCAAAGTGACAACATAGTTTGGATCAACGAGGAGGCTATCTTTAAGGGGCAACAACTAGACTTGTGTAGGTTGAGATACTAGACCATACAAGTCGACTTGATTGAGCAAAGATTAGGTCGATTTGGGAAATTCATGTGAGCTTAAGAAGGACGAGTTGTGGACTAATTGTTTGGGCCATACAAGCCGATTTGCATCAGACCATACAACTATTTTTTTTTTTGCTTGGTCGAGTGCTGAAATTTTTGAGTGATTTGTTGTAAAGTTCCTAAAAACAATGACTATAATCAATTTTCTGAAGCTAAATGTTTGCTAGTTTTCCCCACATTGGGGTTTCTAGGATAAAAAATTGTCAAATATTTTTAATTGCATGGTCTAGTGTTTGTTTATTTTTGTTTTGCATACTAAGTTAGGAACCTATAGTATTTCTTGTTATAAAATTTCAAACATGAGGAAATAGATTTTATTTCTATTCTGAAATATTTTATTGAACATTAAATCTAATATGAGTTTAAGAAATCTAACATAATTATCTTTTTTGTTTTTTCATGGTTTCTTTGCTTTCAAGTTTTGATATATTTTTGGTTGATTTATTAATTTTATTGGGACAATCTTATTTTCAATAATAGTATAGCTCCATTATCCTCTCATCTAATCAACTTGTTATCCTAATCCTTTGCTTTTTGGCTTTTGTATATTTCTGGTTTATAATTAAGTTTACTGTGATAATCTCTTATTTTCAATATAGCTCTATTGTCCTCTCATCTAATCAACTCGTTATCCTAATGATGGATCCTACTTTGCATTCAAGATATTGACTAGTTTTTCCAAAACATAATATTACAAACTATTCCCACCACATAAATTTCAAAGAGAAGAGTTTTGTTGATTTGGGGTTCATTGATTTGTCTATTGATTCAAATATTCATTCCGAAGTTAATTAAGCAGATAAAGAGTGGAGGAAAGTACTCGTGGACAAAATAATTGAATTTTTCCAAGGTAAAGCTATAAGACAATTTGGCTTCTGCTCAAGGAAAAAGAAGGGAAAAGAAAGGTAGAGAGGTGCAAGTGTTGATTACTCTCTAGAAGGGCAAATTGTAGGTGTGGATTAGCCACATGGAGGGCAAATTGTAGGTGTTTATGCAACATAGTGAAAAAGAAGGGGCACATGTTGGGTTCTTGCAATGTGGTATACTTTGATACCTGTGTATAAATGAGCCAGTATTGCATGCTAATAGAAGGCCAGGGCAACATTTTTTATTAGGATAAGTGGTAGGGGAGCCACTAATCATTGCAGAAACACTGAGAGGAATGTTTGGCTAGACGGGGCATAAAGAAGAGGCCATGTCGGTCCAATTGGTCTAATGGGTGTAGCTTAACTGAAATGAAGGTTATGTCCTTTTACTAAGTTATTTAAACCTGTGCTAATTGTTTAATGTTGTCAGCGCAGGCAGTAACTCCTCAACCAAAAATTGATTCGTGTTTATTCCTTCAAGTAGGTCTTCATTAAATACATGAGGGAAACACTATTCAGTTCATCAACCGATGACTGTTCATATTATTTATTTATCTATTTACATTATATTCACCCAATCATAAGGATTAGGTGTCAACATTCCCCCCCTTAATCTGAAGGGATGTTGGTGAGTCCAAGCATCATTCTGAATCGTTCAAGCTTTTCTCTTCCAAGCGCTTTCTTGAAAATGTCTGCAATTTGCTCATTTGTAGAACAATGACAGAGATGGATTGTTTTGGCCTCAACATGATGTCAAATTAGATGATATTTAGTATTGATGTGCTTCGTTCGATCATGGAACTTTGGGTTCTTAGCCAACTTTATTGCAGAGGTATTGTCAATCATGAGTGGAGTTGATTGTACTTGTTTTACCTGCAGATATTCAAGAATTTTCCTAAGCCACACAATTTCTTTTGTTGCTTCAACCGCTGCCACGTACTCTGCTTTTGTTGTGGAATCCGCTGGAACTGATTGTTAGCGTGATCTCCAAGAGACAGCTCCTGATCCAAGACTCATAGCATATCTTGAAGCAGATACCCCAGTTTCTTTGTCTCCATCGAAGTCTGAATCAAACTATCCAATCAAGTTGAAGTCGTCCACCTGTGTATACTTGATTCCAAAGTCTTGAGTTCTCTTCAAGTACCTTAGAACTCTTTTTGCAGCAGACCAATGTCCCTCACAAGGCTTTTGCATAAACCTAGAGAGGATTCCAACAGCAAATGAAATGTATGGTCTGGTAGTAGTTAGGTAGTTGAGACTCCCTACAAGCTGTCTATACTTTGTTGCATCCTCAAATTCTTTTCCTTCAATAGATATGAGCTTTAAGTTTTGTTCCATTAGAATAGTAAGAGGATTTGCATTCTTTCATGCCAAACTTGTTCAACAAATCTCTAATGTACTTCTTTTGAGAAAAAAATATGGACTTCGGATGTCGGGTTACTTCAATGCCAAGATAGTAATGAACATAGCCCAAATCAATTATTTCAAAACTTTTCCCCAATTCCTTTTTTATGGATGCAATGTAGCTTTCATTGTTCCTTGTCATCAAAATATCATCTACATATACCACAAGATATACAACTTTTTTGCCAACTTTCTTAACAAATAGAGTTGCATCATCAAAATCATAATGTTTGAAATTGAGTTTCAAAAGATGTTGAATTATTTTTTCGTATTAGGCTCGCAGTGCTTATTTGAGGCCATACAAGGACTTCACAAGTTTGCACACTTTATGTTCATGTCCTTTCACAACAAATCCTTCAGGCTAAAACATAAAAACATTCTCTTTTAGATCTCCATTTAAGAAAGCAGTTTTTACATCCATTTGGACTTTCCAACCATTCTGAGCTGCTAGTGCAAGGAGTGTCTGGATGGTAGTCCATTTTGTTGTGGGTGCAAAAGTCTCCTCATAATCGACCCTTTCCTTTTGTGCAAAACCTTTTTCCACAAGCCTAGCTTTGTGCTTGTCAAGTGAGCCATCAGCGTTATACTTGTTTTTGTAGACCCACTTGCAGCCAATTGGTTTGGCTCCTAATGGAGGATCAACCAACTTCCAAGTGTCATTCTTTATGAAGGCATCATACTCCTTTTGCATTGCTTCTTTCCATTCATCATGAGAAGCAACTTCTTTGAAGAAAGTTGGTTCAAAATCTGTAGACAAGTTCAATTCACAATCATAAGAAACATCCATATCAACAGGTGAATTAGAGTCATTCACATCACCTCCATTTTGTCGGTTTGAATTTCTAGTTCCTGTCTTTTCAACCTCATCAGGATGAACACTTTCAAGTGTCTTTGTCAGCGACTTTGGGGGACTTTTCTCAGATGGTTCAGGCTGCTCCGTTGATTGAGTTGGGACTGAATCAAGATTGAGTCTCCCAATTCTATCAATCACATCCCTTAAAGCATTCTCTGTTGTTGGAGTTTCATGCGGGGGAGAGTGTTCTTCAGAAGAAGATTCCACATGTTGATCTAGAATAGGAATCCCCCCTTCAAGATGTGGAATCTGATTATCAAATTCTTGAAATGATTTTGCTTTTACGATTCTATCCAAGAAATCAAGTTGCCGCTCAACAACATTGTCAGTTTTGGATGATTCAAGAAAAATTACATCTCTGGATACAACAAACTTTTTATTTACTTCATCATAGAGATGGTATGTTTTGGAGGTGTTTGAATACCCCAGGAAGATACACTTACTACTTCTAGCACCAAGTTTGTTTCTATGTACCTTTGGTATCAAGGCATAACAGGTGGAACCAAAGACCCTGAAATGCTTTACCGAAGGAATATTTACTTCATCATAGAGATGGTATGTTTTGGAGGTGTTTGAATACCCCAGGAAGATACACTTACTACTTCTAGCACCAAGTTTGTTTCTATGTACCTTTGGTATCAAGGCATAACAGGTGGAACCAAAGACCCTGAAATGCTTTACCGAAGGAATATGTCCATACCACATTTCATAAGGTGTCTTGTTTCTAATAGCATTAGATGGACATATTCTTTATATATGCAGCACATAGAACAGCATCAGCCCAAAACATTATCTTTACAATTTTGAAGAAGAGCATGGATCGTACCATATTTAAAATTGTCCTATTCATTCTTTCAGCTACACCATTTTGTTGGGGTTATAAGGCACAGTTGTTTGATGTTTGATCCCATGTTGGCGAAGATAGTTTTCAAATTCATTTGATGTGTATTCTTTTCCATTATCAGTGCGAATAGACCCAATATGAGATTGTGCATCAATTTCAATCCATTTATGAAAATTCTTGAATGTTTGAAAAGCATCAGATTTGTTCTTTAATAAATAAACCCAGCACATTCCGGTGTAGTCATCAATAAACGTCATGATATATTTATTTCCATTTGCAGAAGGAACTGGCATTGGACCACATAAATCTGAATGAATGAGTTCAAGTTTCCTATGTGCTCTTGAATGTGAATCATGAAAAGACTGTTTGTTATGCTTTCCTAGAATGCAAGCATCACATTGCTTAAGTTTTCTA
>APFE030182156.1:24133-134342 GCA_000404065.3 Pinus taeda
CATCAACATTGTAAGTGAAATCTTCAAAAAAATCTTTTCTATGAATCGTGTGGCAGGTTGCTCCTGAATCAAACAACCAATCATTTTTCCAAGAAGCAAGTGAAGCATTAAACAAATCTTCATTTACTCCAATGTTACATTGTGCCACAACATAGTGAGCGGATTCAAGTGCTTTACCTTTGTCTATATCATCAGTTTTACCTTTCTGTCGGTTTCTTTTCTGCTCGATTTGTCCCATGCTAGCTTGCATGGAAAGGCATCATGTGATCCATTTCTTTTGCGGCGAATGCAGTGCAAATCTGTCTTTTCTCCTTGAGAGTGTCTGCCCCCCCACCTCTGAAATATCTTCCTCTTCCTCTTGAAGAACCTTGAGCAGGATTCTTTTCTTTATGAGCAAAGGCACACAGCCTCTTCAAAAGATTCAGGGATTGTCTTCTTTCCAAAAGCTTTCTCTCTTTCAACAAACTTTTTCACAAAAGAGTCAAAGGTGATATCTTTGAGATTACCATTTGCTTGCAATGACTCAAGATAATTGGAGTAAGTAGGATAAAGTGCCTTGAGAAAAGCGATAAGAGGAATATCCAATTCAACCTTAGTGGATTTGATATCATGCATTATAGACTTTACTTCAGATGCAAGAGCAAGAGGATCATTATTTTGCAGTTCAAGAGTGAAGAGTTTAATCATGAGTTAAACAACTTCAAGCGCAAAATGTGAGTCATAGAGTTCTTTCAGCTTTTGTAAGGCTTCAAAGGTAGTTGAAAATGACGAAATATGGCGACTAACCTCTTCATTTACAGATGCTGCGATTAATGCATAAGCTTTGTTGTTCTTGTTTTTCCAAATGACGAGCTCTTTGTCTGCAGTAGGCTGTATTGTTTCATTGTCTCCGTCTCCGACACACTCCTTTCCACAACTCATTGAAAATGAAGGAGTGTTTTATCATCCGGGACCATTCAGGATAGTTCTCCTTGCCAGTGAGAAATATTCCCACAATAGATATGATTGAATGCATACTGTAAAAAAAACTTATGCTGGTAAAAACTCTGTGTACTATATTTTAAAAAAATACTTCTGCTGGCAAAATGTGCTTTTGATGTAAAAAAAATGTGCTTTTGATTTTTTATTTTAACAAAAGCTCAACCCATATGGTTATTGCAGCAGCATTTGACATTTTCTAGAAAACACACACAACCAGTGAGGCAGTGTGGGAAAATAGTATGGCTACCAGCGCGCATATATTAATATGATGTAAAAAATATCGAAAAGCCACAAACTTATTCAACACTGCCTTTTGGAGAACACCTAACAATGTTACGCAAAACAGCACATTCATGCAAACATAATCGGATACATGTTTCATAAGCTATAAGAATCTGCCAAGCACCAGATTATAAGCTTGATATGATGTATAAAGTTAATTAAACATCAATTATATCAACGCATCAACCTGCAAAAACTGTCACAAGTTACTCGTCTTCCTGGCTACGCAGCTTAGCTAACTTGTTAGTCACTAGAGTATCAAGTTGTGCAGCACGTTCTACAATTGCTTTCCTCTTTAATGATGAAACATTGTGTGCGATTTCAGCACAGTATGTCCTATTGTGCATCATAAGAAGGTCTAGGTCATGAACATTGTGTCCAAATCCCTGCGGTTGCTCTGGTCTACCACAATTTCTCTGCAGAAACAAGAGGCAGCGGAACTGATTCTAATCTCAGCCACATGCGTTTGCCACAGGTGAAACTGGGGCCGTCATTCAATGAGGAAGGAAAAATGAAATTCCAGAATGATGATGCTACTCGTAGCTACTAAACAAATACCATTCATCAGTCGAACCAGGGCGCCGCTCGAAGGGCTCTTCAAAGAAGGATCATATGGAGCATACCAAAATTTTCACGCATTAGAGTTCACATTCATTAAAGGAGAGGAACACTTATGGCGTTGTAGCAGAGGAACGTTGCAGCAACGTTCAAGCCACTGCGTGCCAGTAGCGTTCAAGCCACTGCGTAGAGCAGCATTCGGGCCACTGCGTGGCAGCAGCATTTTGTATGTAACGTTTATGGGTAGCGTATTATATGGGCAGCGTATGGACAGCGCTTTCGAATGGAGAGCAAAAGCACAAAATAGGGAGTTACAAAGGGCATAAAAGCAAAAATAATGGAGTTGGCTCTGATACCATGTTAGGCCAAGCAGTAACTCCTCAACCAAAAATTGATTCGTGTTTATTCCTTCAGGTAGGTCTTTATTAAATACATGAAGGAGAGACAGTTCAGTTCATCTCCCGATGACTGTTCATATTACTTATTTATCTATTTACATTATATTCACCCAATCATGAGGATTAGGTGTCAACAAATGTATTGTAATGAGTCTCTGTATGTGTTCGTTGTTACTTTGCATATGTAGCTTATTACTCTCTGATGCCCAGGGAGCTTGAAACATTTATTTTTATATCAGTATGTAATAGAAATAATTGTTCATGTATATGAGTTCCAGAGTGGAACAGAGGATTTAATGAGTTTATATATGCTATATTTCGACCAATAAGATTTGTGTATGTGAGCATTTCCATATTTGTTTTTTTTACTGAGGATCACCTCTTATCTATGCTATATTTCGACCGATAAGATCTGTTTAAACTTTATATGAAGACTTCCAGTTTTGTTTTTACCGAGGATTATTGCTTCTATGCATATGAAACACAAACCAAATGTAGAATTGTTTTCAAGCTTTCTCCCCTTTACTCTCTATTATTTTGTTATCAAAGCAAATAGTTCTAGTTTGAATTGTTTTCAAGCCTGCCCCATTTTAATCTGCATGATCTTGGTATCACAGCACAAATCCATATTAGTGTATATATGTACACCGTATATGACTTTCATTTTCATTTTATCTTACGAGTCTTAACAAAGATCTTTCTCCCCTTCGATGAAAGAACATCTGGCCTCTCCCTTGGTGCAAAATAGCAGCCAACTTATGTTTAAAAAAATGCACTTATTAAAAAAATAATTATGTAAACAAGCATAGATTCTCATGCAAGAAACAATTTTCGCATTCCATAAAAATGCGATGCAACATAAAACAATGATTGAGAACTAATTTAATCACTATCGAGCGATCCCATAAGCCTTCTGTTAATATGCAGCAACCACAAAGCATTCACCCACATTCAACATAATTTAACTTCTTTTGGTCATTTTGCAAACCCCAAAATCCAATGCTCCCAAAAGAGGCCTACATAATCCAAAGCAAAGTTTTTCATACATACCAAGATGGGATGAAATAATTCAGGATTGCTTTCATGAATAACTAAATTTATAATTATGTGTCTGATTGTATTTTGTTAAATAATTGAAATGTGTCGAAAATTTTAAGAGTCCATTCCTAAAATTCTAGATGTTAATGTTTTTTCAGTTGAGGTATAAGGTGAACCCCTGGAAACGCTACACCAATGCCATCAAGGAACGCCGTCAACCAACAGAATGTAGAAACATGATCAGCAAACAATTTAGAAAACGAGAAGGCAAGAACCTTCGAACATTAGCAATTTGCTCAACGAGAATGTTGCTGTCTCAGATCAAAATCCAATTTTCGTGGATCACTTTTCTTATCTTAAAAAGAAAAGTTCAACATAGTCATTGCAACTATAACGCTGCCTGCTATGCAGTGCATCAATTCAAAAAGAAAAAGATATTTGGGGCCTTTCACGTGTACAAACACTGAAATTCTATCTGAGGTCAAGTCATGAGCAACCATTATCATCATTACCCATAATAAAATATTTTGCGCCTTTCAACTTTCAAGTGTCCAAATACTTGAATTCTACCTGGGGCCTGAAGTTGTGAGCGACCATTATCATTACCCATTATAAACAAATTCATACGGAAATTTGACAATACCTTCCAAGCCCACGTGCTTGGAACTTTTCTATCCAGTATAGAGAAGAATTAAGATATATTCTGCTGTTCCTTATAACATTCCAACCAAGATCAAAGGAAAAACTCATGTACAATAACAGATCAGAAATCCATCATCTTATTATTTTTCTTAAATGTTTACCTGCATATGTTTAGAAGGGATACTTGCAGCCAGAGAAAATGATCTAACATACATTATACAATGCTAATGCATGTGTTGGGTGTGTTCAAAATAAAACCTCTACGAACAAGACAGCAGAATCTAGATACTGAAGTCAACCTTCTGGTTCTGTTTCCCAATTTTCCGTGGTCACATGGCAACAGGATACAAAAGAAATACATGGCTACAGAAGTTTGCTTGCCCTCCATAAATAGCTTTTCAAGGAGTACATCAGACTCGAAAACAGTAAACCATCCTATTTAACGGCAAAGAAGTTTTCCTTGGTCTTTGCAATTAAACTGCAACATAGTTTTCTTCTTGCCTTTTCTTTAAATACTTGTCCAGCAGTTCAACTCTCTCCCGCTCCAATTCTTTCTCCAAGGCTACTTCCTCCTGTAACTGTCTTAGTTTGATTTCCCTTCTCTTTTTGTCATGCACTTTAATAAGCTCTTGCCTCTCTCGTTCATATTCTTCATGATCTTTGAAGCTGACTTCAACTATCATTTTTCTTCTTGTAATCTCTTCATCAATTCTGTTACAAAACACCAAGACCACAAACAATGTTTTACACCATTAAAAAAAGGACGATCACCCAATGTCGTACTAGTTTTAAGTTGCAGAGCTTTGAATGACTAGATTGAACTGAAAAGTATGCAACTATAGTGTCAAGAAATTCCCTGACAATCATGACTAAGATTTCCTCAAAATTGGACAAAAAGACATAAAATCTAAACCTAATATATGAAGTTCAAATAGGAGTTAGTTGAATTTTTTTAAGCTTTAACACATAACACGGTACGAAGGGATTTCTCACAAAACCAGCATTACTAGACCAAATTCCTTGTCTGTTAGAAAAGAAAACTAAGAAGAAAGAACACTATGCTATACTTGAAATGTAGTGCCTAATGAGTCAGTTCATTTTAGTGGTATCACAAAGAGTAATACACTAATCTCACTATCCCAACAGCGTGTGCATTGCACCAAATCTAAGCCTGCAGCGTCTTCCTTCTCCAACTTTTTCTTCCAGAGGCAAAATGCAGAATTCCAACGTTTCCAGGGTGAGAAATATCTTATCTACTCCTCAATCCCTGTATATTATAACTAGAAGCGTGTTAGGGAGGACAAGGTCAACTACGAAACAACACAGTTTTCATGATTATTGTGAGACTCTGCCATTTAAAGAATAATGAAAATATGCCTAAATAGGATCTCGAAAATATTTCCCTCACATTCGCTTTTTATTATAAGGGGTTACTATAACTGCTAAACGCATGTATATCAATGACCTGTCCACCACTGCTCCAGCGTCATTCCATAATTTATGGTTCAATGCTTTGATTCATACTACAGTAAGCTTCACTTAATGTGCTTATGAATGGAAGACCAAAAGTCCAAACAATTCATTCCCTTCAAAAAGATCAAAATTAATCAGAAATCAATCATGACTGGAAAAAGTTGTATTGTTTCTTGCCTAGAAAATTAACAGAAAGTTCGATACCTGGATTAACACGAAAGGGAAAATGATATTAGGAGATGCGACATTTATTGTAACTTAATGAGGGCATGGAAATCAGCCAATGGTAATGTTTAGGATATGTGACATTTATAGTAAATTAATGAGGGGAAGGAAATCAGACAATGGTAAAGCTTAAGCCATTGGTGCAGTATAGCCATGATCAGGAAACAAAGAAGCAAAAGTTTGAAATAAACATGGTCTACACAGTCAGGACTACAATAAGAAATCTTACATGTGAAATGTCATGTCCTCAATTAAAATTTTGACAAGGAAATTCCCAATTTTGCAACTTTGGCGATTAATATATATATTTAGATGAATAAAATTAGGAGAAATAAGTTGTGGAGATATTAAATACATTTTGGAGAAAGGGAATTGTTCGGACTTAGGAAAAGAAGAAAAATTAAAGTGAAGAAGTTGTGGAGATTACCCAAATGGAAATCCAACCATGATATCAAAGCATAGCATGAGAGAAACTGAACCATGGTATGAGGAACAGAAAGCAACCATAAAAAGAAGACTAGAGCCTCATTTTGAGCATTCTATTTTGGCATTTCATTTCTAATTTTGGAGAGTTTGCTTGAGCTACTTAGCAAAATCAACCAGTGTTGCTTAGCACATGGATTTTCAAGCGGAAAACCTCAACTCTCTTTCGGCGAACATAGAGTGTCACCAAATTCAGCAAAATCAAGACACAACCAACCTTCTCAAGAGGAGTGGACAGGACGAGAGTAGTTAGATGATGGGGCCAGGAGGAGATCTTACTTCTTATCGTGGGGCCTAGGGCGCAGGTACACTGACAACGAGCTTGAGGTGGAGGTCGAGTAGGAGACTGAGGGCACACAAGATTGTGAGGAGCACATGGATACATCCAGTGTGACACAGCAGCCACCCTTGATGAAGTTTCCTTTGGTAGCCCCAGTCGACACAAAGGTAGAGAGAGTTGAGCATACATCCCTTGATGTGTTGCCAAGGGACATAGAGTTACCTACCATTGATGAGGTGCCAAGAGACATATCCCCAGTTGATGAGGTTCTAGGAGACACAGAAGTACCCAGAGTTCATTCTTTATTACCAAACACATAATCGGTTACAAAACACCTTCCAAATTTTCAGAATCAAAACAAGACCTCCCTCTTCTCAAAAACTCTTCCTTTTATGGAACTTCTTGGGGAATCCCATCTTTCTCCATGACAAGATGTTTTGATGACTCAAAAGTAAAATATCTCCTAAAAGATTATCCAAATTCAGATGTGAATGGACAATTCACATTATCTCGTCCCTTCTCCTTTCAGAGAGCCATTTGGCATATGGGGACCGAATCAAGGACAACTCAATCTTATCAAATTACAAAGTAGATGTTTTTTTCTCAAAAGCCTACGTGAAAAGAGAAATATACAAACGAAACTGACATATGGAGACCAAAAAAAGGACGACTCAATCTTATCAAATTACAAAGTAGATGCTTTTTCATCAAAAGCCTACGAGAAAAGAAAAATATACAAACGAATATTTATTTTTATGAAGAAATATACAAACAAACATCCTTGCACCACTGTCGAAAAGAAAAGACATGACATTCTAGAATACGAAATGAGTGCTCTAGGGATGTCTATAGTGTTGATGTCAGAATCTCTGCAAAAGATAATTTGTGAAATATTGTACATGCACTTCTTTTTCAGATTCCCAAATCTCATTCTCGTGATCTTCTGGATGTTGAAAAAAGTTAATGGATTCGAAAGGATTTTGTTCTGGATGAGATTGCCGATGATATTCATTGTATTCCATTTGAGTCCCTATCACCATTGGTTGTCAGCTTTCTTGCAGTGAACTCATGAGTGACAAACCAATGCGTATGTCCACATCTTCTTAGTGCGCTAAGAAAATCAGCATCTTCTGTCATGATGATATCTTGGACGTGTTTGTACAAGATTCCTGTCAGGTGTGCATTTGGTTCTGCGAATCCATCAATCTTTAGCCGACTTAAAGCATATGGCTTTATTAGAAGTGCACTGAGCCCATATATTTTCCACCATCTTAGAAACCATTCTAGGAAAGGATCTTCATGGTTTATTCTTTTCGTTGGCCAATCTTCATACCTAAAATCAAATTGTAGATGATAAAAGAAATTAGAGGAAATATTTTCTAAGTTCATACATTGGAAAAAAGCACTCTCTTGTCTTTCTGGACAAAAATTAGTTCTCCTAAGAGGATTATTAAATTCTCTGATAGTGAGCCTACAGTTTCCAATTCTGTTGTCCTCTTCGTAAAAGAGCTCATAGGAAATGTTGTCGATATGGACCAAGTAATCTAGCTCACTGATCGTTGGATCATTTTCAATCTCTTGATCCTCCCAAGTCCAAAGATTGGGAACCCCTTCTCTCCAGCGGATTTCTGATAATGGATACCATGTTTCATCATGATCCAGAAGACTTTTTCTCTTATTATACCTGACCCATCCTTGCTTGCTTTCTATTTCAACATAGTCTTCGTTGCTTCCTATAAAATTGCAGGATAAAGAGTGAATAGAATTTTTCTCTAGAAATTCTCTTAACAACATGTTAGCAACAGAATTTTTATGTCCAGGAATGAATTCTATTTCAAAATCATATTGACTGAGAGTCATTACCCATCTTACCATAGCAACATCCTCAAATTCACATTGTGAATGGCAATCTTTAAAGCCTGACAATCAGTTTTTACCAAAAATTTTGTATAAATGACAAAATCTTTAAATTTTCTATTCCCAAACAAACAACTCTGAGTTTTTTCTTGAGACTAGCCCAATTTGTTTGAGACGTAGACCATAATCCAAAAGCATATTGGCATATTTCAAGTGAGTTTTTCTTTTTCGGATCCTCTTGACAAAGAATAGCTCCCCACCCAATATTGTTGGCATCTGTCATTATTATCTTCTTCCATTGTTCTTGAATTGGACATAATGGTTGAATTCTGTGAATCCTTCCTTTAATTTTTCTGACAGCATTTGTACAATTTACATCCCAGGGAATGGGATTTTTCTGCAATCTTTAATTCAAGAGTTTTCTCTCTTGTGCGTAGTGCTGAAGAAACTTGGATACATAATTCAGGCTCCCTAAAAACCTCTGCAATTGTGTCTTGTCTAAAATTTCATCAAGGAAATTATCTATGAAATCTAGACTTCTTTGGATCACTTGATATGAACCATACTGAATATTGTATCCAAGAAAGTCTATCATGGTTTTGAACAATTTCATTTTAGTTTTAGAGAGAACTATCCCTTTTTATTTAACTCTTTGAAGAAATAGTTTCAGATGTTTGATGTGACATGGTATATCATCTGAATGAACTAAAATGTCATCCTATGTATTTCTTTAAAAATTCCTCCATACCATCAAATGTCTCATCCATAATGCGCTGGAAGGCTGATGAAGCAATGATGAGTCCGAAAGGCATTATATTCCATTCAAAATGGCCT
Source organism: Pinus taeda (assembly GCA_000404065.3). Taxonomy (NCBI): domain Eukaryota; kingdom Viridiplantae; phylum Streptophyta; class Pinopsida; order Pinales; family Pinaceae; genus Pinus; species Pinus taeda. Next base: position 33,185 of record APFE030182156.1, read on the forward strand.
TCAGGAACAAAAAAAGTTGTTTTCCATCTGTTGGACTCCTTGATACCTACCTACCAAAATCCTGATTTTAAATCAAACTTTGAGAATACTTTTGATTTGGAAATCTGCGTCAGGATTGTTGATGGTTTTGGAAGAGGATAAGCATCATAGTCTAATAAATTATTTAGTGGTTTGTAATTTACCACTAAACTTGGCTTTCCTCTGGCAATCTCTGCATGCTTGTTTACATAAAAGGCAAAACAAGCTATTGGACTCTTACTTTTTCTTATCAAACCTTTCTGTAAGAGATCTTTGATTTCTTTCTTGCAAAGAATCATCTATTCTTGATTCATTAGAATAGCTTTCGATCTTCTTAATTTACCGCTGAAGTTCTTTTTCAAAGGCAACTTGACTTCATGTTTATGTATATGCCAAAAGGCATTTGGATCTTCAGAGCAACATTCCAAAAATTTATTTTTCAAATTGGCTATTTCTCTTTCGAACTTTCCCTGTTCGATGTTTTCATCAATTCTCAAAATCTCTTTTTTCTTTTCCATTTTGGCTAACAGAGTTTCTAGTCTTTCGATCCTCTTTATTCTATAAGGAGAGCTGGAATTTATAAAAGGGAAAAACAACTCTTTACCTTCCAGTTCAAGAAAAATAGCCATATTTCTTTGTTTGTTGATCAAACTTGGCTCCATGTTTTTGTAAGTTCTGGAAGAAAGGAGTTCCCAAATACATAGCACAATCCATTCCTGTGACAATTGGACAAACCACATTTATTCCAATAGATTCAATTAGGAAAATATCTACTGGAACCTCTGAAGGAGTGATGATGTCTCCACCGGCTGTTGTAACTTTCGGACAAGTAGTAGGTCTTTTGAGATGAGTATCTACTACTGTATTATTTACAATATTTAATCTCGAACCAGTGTCCATAAGGACTTCCCAATGTTCCACCTTGCAACCAATCCTTATTTTCAACTTAATGCAATACATAACATCTCCATTAATCTGATTGTGTCCTAATCCTATTCTTTCATCATCATTTTCATCATAAGTTTTGGTTCTTGAATTTGTATACCTATAGAAAAGGTTTCTGATGAAACGTCCAATTCTGAGCCTAGACAGAAATTGAAGGTTGTTCTGCCTTCATTTTTCTGAATTGGCAGTCTTGGTGGCTTTCAATACAGAGCCTTCTATTTTCTTTCACTGTGTTCCTTAGCTCCTTCACTGCTTGATGGATACTAGGTAAAGTCTATGGAAGATCTTCACCGAAATCTTCTTCCCTGAATTGCCTGGCACTTTTACTGAAAAAAGAGAAGCTGGAGGAACATATCCTTTGTTAGGATTGCTTTGTCTGGTTGGCTTAGAATTTAAATTATTGAACAACAATTCTTTGTACATTTCTTTCAATTGTGGATCTGTTGCTGCCATCACCTGAGTGAATATATTCCTAGTCTGCTCATCTGTCTCTGATGTTTTCATGATGTTCAGGGAATGACATTGACAAACTTCTGGGTCATTACATTCACAATTGTCTCTGAAACAATCTATACAATGTGGATCATTGCAGTATTCTTCTTCAGAATCAGAAGTATCAGAATTAAATTTGTTTATGTAATTTGATTCTTCTTCACTTGTAAGTTCTTCACAACTATCATGAAGATTTAAACAATTTACTTTGCCAGACTTAATTTCTATAAAAGACTTTCTTCTTACCTTTTTCAGGTTTTTCCTTATTCCTTTCTTTCTCCAATTCTGGACAATTTGGAGAAATGTGTCCTTTTTTGTTACAGTGGTAACATTTAACTTCTTTTTTCCTCAAAAATAGTTGTCTTCTCGTAATCTTGCGGCTTCTTTTGGTGTATGATCTTTTTGCCTTAAAAATTCTTTGTTGTGTGCTTCTTTTTTCTGTAAGCACGCGTATCTCTCCCCTCTGAATTTTTTGGAGCAGATAGGTGCCACTGTTTGCACAATTGTTGATATCCATGTGGCTTCTTTGGATTTGTGGTTGCTCTGGTGATCTTCATTTGGGAGCAAAGTTCAACAATTATTGCTTTTACTGCCTGCCTGATTACTCCAAGTTTGTAATCACCAATACTCCCTGGAAATTTGGTGACTATTGTTGCCGGCAGCCATAATGGTAAAGATGAAACAAATATTTATTTCCATTTAGGTTCAATGATGAGTTCTAGAGACAAAGTATGCAGTCTGTGTAAAAACTCATTGAAATATTCATCAAAGTGTTGCATGTTATGTAGTTTCATAGCAACAAGAGTAATAGCTATCAAATCATTATTGATTTGTGTAAAACCAATAAAATTAACAGTAATGCCATAAAGTAAACAACCAATCATATTGTTTACCGGAAGTGTAGTAGATGGATCAATGTAGGTACTACCATCGGCATTCTTCACTTGTGAATTTTCCCAAGTGATTAGTAATAAGGGATCTTTGATTGTTTCTGCTTTTAACAAGGAATCTAAAGATCCTTCAAACCTACCAATAATTCTTCTTGTAGAATTTATGGATCCAATTCATCAGCAAGATAAGTTCTATAACATACAAACATGGAGTCCATGACTAATTCCACTTCTGCCTCTGTGCAGTGATCAATATTCCAAGAATAAGTTGAGGAAGCTGACCAATCTTTGTGGTATTCTGATTTCATCATATCCCTTTTGTCTGGAGCAGGAGACCAAGTAGAATTCCATGCAGATTTGGATGTGGTTGCATGCACTGCTTCTTCATTTGGAATATTAAATTGAGCCTTATCTCGAGGAAAAAATTATGTACATATTCTTCAAGACTTTCAAGTGATGGCTCATCATTATTTACATCAAGTTTCTCCAAACATGTTTCTTTGTCTTCTTCTTCATTTTCATACTATTTTTCTTTCTTTGCTTCTTCTTCTTCTGAAATATTTTTCTTTATCCATTCAGTAAAAGAAGAGCTTGTTGCAGAATTTGCCATGGATGAAGTAGCTGCATTTGGTTTTAAGTGACCAAAGAAACTGGGTTGTGCAAAAGGTGAATAAGGATATGAAATTCCTGGCTTTGGAAACTCAATTTCTGTTGGTTGTTTTATGAGACTGGATACAGAAGAGGAAATGGTGTAAGGCATCTGGGAAAGGGGCTCACTAAAAAGAATAGTGGCTTTGTATGAGTTTGTAGAAGGTTTCTTTTTGAGTGAATCAACAGAATTAGAAACGTTCACGACTTGTCTCTTGATTATATCAAGACTAGAATTAACTTTAACGATTTCCCTTCCATGCACAATCGTTACATCCTGAATTTTCTTTTCTGTGGATAATTTAAGTTTATCCAAACTTTCAGCGATGTGTTTGCCATTTTCTGCAAGAGTTTTAACATTCTCATTGCTAGAACAAATTCTTTGGTAGAATCTTCTGTCTGGATTGGAAAAAGTTTATAAATTTTTCCATCTTGTTGTCTGATAACAAATTTTTTCCATGGGGGAAAATCATTATATATTTGATAGATCTGTCCATCAAAAAGTTCCCATTTATGTTTTGGAGGGGACTTAGATCTTATAACATTTACCTGCAGACCGTTGCAGATTTCTTTTACCAATTTTTCTCCTTTTATCCTTGTAACCTACAGGTTTTTGGGCAGGTTAGGTTTAGACAACGTTTTTTGTATTTTTGGAGAAGAATCAGGGATTACTAAGGGAGATGGAATGATAACAGTATTAGATTCCATCTTTTCTTCAATAAAATTGTCAACATCAAGAATCCTTTTATGTCTTGCCTAATTCTTGAACTGTTTTCTCAAAGATTCGTCAATCTGATTTGAGGAAGAGTAATACCACTCATAAAAAGAAATCCATTGATTATTGGATTTCATCCAATTTTTCCACTCCTCATTCTTTTGGTTGTTGAAGCTTTTCTTCTCGGATTTGGGAATAAGCTTTAGCTCTTCAACATACCTGTTTTCTAACTTGTGTGTGAAAATGCTCTTCAACATACCTGTTTTCTAACTTGTGTGTGAAAATGTCCCAATTAAACATTTTCTTCTTCCATCTGTCTTCTGGATCATATGGACTAATTCCTTTGAAGATTTTCAGGAAAGCAACGATCTCATTGTCCGAAGGAATTTCCACATTTTTTGGAATCTTGTTCTTAGGATTTCTTCTGTATGATGGAATTTCAGATCCATCGTTAAATCCTAGGCCTTTATGAGTGTTCCGTTGTGTTCACTGTATGATTATCTCTTCATGAATATTGAAGAGACAAGTTTTGGTATAATCCTCTTCTGACATACTTTTATCAGATATAAAAGTAATCATGTTTATTCTATTTCTGTCATTCTGATTATCACCATGTGGGGTAGGTGGCTATGAAGAAAATTGACAGTAAGTTTTGGAACAATGAGGATGATCACAAACAACAGCTAAAGTGTTGCTGGAGGAAGCAACATGATTGATAAACAAATTTTTAAATGTTTCCAAAAAAGTAGGGTCTACTGAGTAGGTAGGAGGAGAAGCATTCACAGAGGTAGAAATAGATATAGAAGGTCCACCACACTCAGCTCGTGACTCTCGAAAGATGGTATGAACATTTCCATCTTTGGAAGTAAAAATAGTGGAGGAATTGACAAGGGATGGCCTTATAGGTAACCCATTCTGAAGGGGGTTTTAGTTCTGCTCTAGGGATCATTTGAGGTGCTATAAGGTTCATTCCATAATCATGGGTGATCAGTGTAGTAAATTCGAACTGTGATGAAACTGATTTAACTACTGAGGGAGTAGTTTTCTTGTAAAATTTTACTATAGAGGACCACCATATAGCAATATTTTTGCTATCGTCATCAAAGTCATCGTATCCTTGTGTCTGTAATCCAAGCATTAAAGAATTTATTGCATTAGGATCTGTTAGAGCTATAGAAAAGTCAGGGACACAAGATCCTGATGCAGGGCCATAGGCAAGAGTGCCTTGACAACCACCGATGAGAGCTTTGGGAAAAGCTCTCTATCTTCTATTAAATATATACGAGAAAAATGCAACATCTTGTCCTTTCCTGTGTAGGTGTTGAATGCCTACTTGGACATGTCTAAAATGGGCGAAATTGTATCATGTTTTCCTAGCAGCGTCAAACTCAACTTGGTTGATAATGTTTAAAGAATGAAGGATATTATTATTAGAGGTAGTCTACAAAACTTCCACTTTTACCTTTTATCTCCAAAACTGGATGGTGTCTAGTAACCCTAAATTCTTATAAACATTTTTTGGATCTATCTTAGGAAGAGACCAAGATCTTGAGGCAACAGGGTCTGAAAATAAATTAATTGACCTCTCCTGTATGACAGATGCATGTGCAAAGGAATTTTGTCTTTCAAGATCTACATCTTCATGTTCCTTTAGAAGTTCTTCAAATGATTTATCACCAAATTCATGACGAGATAGAGGAAGGGCGAGAATCCATAATAACAATACTGCAATAAGAAGAAATATACAGAGTGCTTATTTATGCAGCGGATCTAAATTCAAGTTCATCTGAAATTTTCTTCAGAAGTAAGTACCGATTATCGCTGGAAATATGATCGCAAACAAAGCTGGTTTTGCGGCTTTCTCTTAGAACAAAAGTTCAAGTTCTACATCCAAGTCCTTCAACGTCCTCAAGTGCCTTCCACACTGCATGACAAACTACAGACCTATTCAGTATATCAACGAACTCAAAGAGATATGCTCAAACAAAATACATGGCTCTGATACCATTCTTTATTACCAAACACATAATCGGTTACAAAACACCTTCCAAATTTTCAGAATCAAAACAAGACCTCCTTCTCCTCCTCAAAAACTCCTCCTCCTTTTATGGAACTTCTTGGGGAATCCCAAGAGAGGGAGGTCTTGTTTTGATTCTGAAAATTTGGAAGGTGTTTTGTAATCGATTATGTGTTTGGTAATAAAGAATGGTATCAGAGCCATGTATTTTGTTTGAGCATCTCTTTGAGTTCGTTGATATTCTGAATAGGTCTGTAATCTGTTATGTCGTGTGGAAGGCGCTTGAGAAAGTTGAAGGACTCGGATGTAGAACTTGAACTTTTGTTCTAAGAGAAAGCCGCAAAACCAACTCTATTTGCGATCATATTTCCAGCGATAATCGGTACTTACTTCTGAAGAAAATTTCAGTTGAATTTGAATTTAGATTTGCTGCATAAAAAAACACTCTGTATATTTCTTCTTATCGCATTATTGTTATTATGAATTCTCGCCCTTTCACTTTTTCTCGTCATGAATTTGGTGATAAATCATTTGAAGAACTTCTAAAGGAACATGAAGATGTAGATCTTGAAAGACAAAATTCCCTTGCACATGCATCTGTCATACAAGAGAGACCAATTAATTTATTTTCGGAATCTATTGCCTCAGAATCTTGGTCTATTCCCAAGATAGATCCAAAAAAAGTTTACAAAAATTTAGGGTTACTAAACACTATCCAGTTTTGGAGATACAAAGTAAAAGAGGAAGTTTTGCAGACTACCTCTAATAATAATATCCTTCATTCTTTAAACATTATCAACCATGCTGAGTTTGACGCTGCTAGGAAAACAGGATACAATTTCACCCATTTTGGACATGTCTAAGTAGGCATTCAACCCCTACACAGGAAAGGACAAGATGTTGCATTTTTCTCATATATTTGATAGAAGATGGAAAGATTTTCCCAAAGCTCTCATCGGTGGTTGCCAAAGCACTCTTGCCTATGGCCCTGCATCATGATCTTGTGTCCCTGACTTTTCTATAGCTCTAACAAATCCTAATGCAATAAATTCTTTAATGCTTGGATTACAGACACATGGATACGATGATTTTGATGATGATAGCAAAAATATTGCTATCTAGTGGTCCTCTATAGTAAAATTTTACAAGAAAACTATTCCCTCAGTAGTTAAATCAGCTTCATTATAGTCCGAATTTACTACACTGAACACCCATGATTATGGAATGAACCTTATAACACCTCAAATGATCCCTAGAGCAGAACTAAAACCCCCTGCAAAATGGGTTACTAAATGGGAATCTATCAGAAAACCTATAAGTCCATCACCTGTCAATTCCTCCACTATATTTACTTCCAAAGATGGAAATGTTCATACCATCTTTCCAGAGTCACGAGCCAAGCGTGGTGGACCTTCTATATCTATTTCTACCTCTGTGAATACTTTTCCTCCTACCTACTCAGTAGACCCTACATTTTTAGAAACATTTAAAAATTTGTTTATCAATCATGTTGCTTCCTCCAACAACCCTTTAGCTGTTGTTTGTGATCATCCTCATTGTTCCAAAACTTACTGTCAGTTTTCTTCACAGCCACCTACCCCACATGGTGATAATTAAAATGACAAAAATAGAATAAACATAATTACTTTTATATCTGATAAAAGTATGTCAAAAGAGGATTATACCAAAACTCGTCTCTTCAATATTCATGAAGAGATAATCATACAGTCAACACAGCAGAACACTCATAAAGGCCTAGGATTTAATGATGGATCTAAAATTCCATCATACAAAAGAAATCCTAAGAATAAGATTCCAAAAACTGTGGAAATTTCTTCGGACAGTGAGATCACTGCTTTCCTGAAAATCTTCAAAGGAATTAGTCCATATGATCCAGAAGACAGATGGAAGAAGAAAATGTTTAATTGAAACATTTTCACACACAAGTTAGAAAACAGGTATGTTGAAGAGCTAAAGCTTATTCCCAAATCCGAGAAGAAAAGCTTCAACAATCAAAAGAATGAGGAGTGGAAAAATTGGATGAAATCCAATAATCAATGGATTTTTTTTTATGAGTGGTATTACCCTTCCTCAAATCAGATTGAAGAATCCTTGAGAAAACAGTTCAAGAATCAAGCAAAACAGAAAAGGATTCTTGATATTGGCAATTTTATTGAAGAAAAAATGGAATCTAATACTGTCATCATTCCATCTCCCTTAGTAATCCCTGATTTTTCTCCAAAATACGGAAAATGTTGTCTAAACCTAACTTGCCCAAAAATCTGCAGGTTATAAGGATAAAAGGAGAAAAATTGGTAAACAAAATCTGCAACGGTCTGCAGGGAAATATGATAAGATCTAAGTCCCCTCCAAAATATAAATGGGAACTTTTTGATGCACAGATCTATCAAACAGATAATGATTTTCCCCATGGAAAAATTTTGTTATCAGACAACAAAATGGAAAAATTTATAAACTTTTTCCAATCCAGAGAAAAGATTCTACCAAAGAATTTGTTCTAGCTATAAACTAGACAAATCTTGCTCTTTCCTGTTTAGAAAGATTTTGAGATCACAACATAAGTCTATTGAAGAAATGAATAGCATTCTGAAAGAAATGATGATTAGGATGCTTCAAAAACAAGACTATGCTATTGTGTGTTTGAATGAGAATGTTAAAACCCCTGCAAAAAATGACAAACACATAACTGAAAGTTTGGATAAACTTAAATTATCCAAAGAAAAGAAAATTCAGGATGTAACGATTGTGCATGGAAGGGAAATTGTTAAAGTTAATTCTAGTCTTGATATAATCAAGAGACAAGTCTTGAACATTTCTAATTCCGTTGATTCACTCAAAAAGAAACCTTCTACAGACTCATACAAAGACACTACTCTTTTTAGTGAGCCCCTTTCCCAGATGCCTTACACTATTTCCTCTTTTGTATCCAGTCTCATAAAACAACAGGGAGAAATTGAGTTTCCAAAGCCAGGGATTTCATATCCTTATTCACCTTTTGCGGCACCCAGTTTCTTTGGTCACTTAAAACCAAATCCAGCAACTTCATCCATGGCAAATTCCGCAGCAAGCTCTTCCTTCGCCGAATGGATAAAGAAAAATATTTTAGAAGAAAAAGAAGCAAAGAAAGAAAAATGGTATGAAAATGAAGAAGAAGACAAAGAAAAAGGTTTGAATAAACTTGATGTAAATAATGATGAGCCATCACTTGAAAGTCTTCAAGAATATGTACAGAATTTTTCTCCCCAAGATAAGCTCAAATTAATATTCCAAATGAAGAAGCAGTGCATGCAACCACATCCAGATCTACATGGAATTCTACCTGGTCTCCTGCACCAGACAGAAGGGATATGATGAAATCAGAATACCACAAATATTGGTCAGCGTCCTCAACTTATTCTTGGAATATTGATAACTGCACAGAGGCAGAAGTGTTATCAGTGATGCACTCCAAGTTGGTATGTTACAGAGCTTATTTGGCTGATGACATTGGACCCATAAATTCTACAAGAAGAATTATTGGTAGGTTTGAAGGATCTTTAGATTCCTGGTTAAAAGCAGAAACAATCAAAGATCCCTTATTACTAATCACTTGGGAAAATTCACAAGTGAAGAATGCCGAGGGTAGTACCTACATGGATCCATCTACTACACTTCCGGTAAACAATATGATTGGTTGTTTACTTTATGGCATTACTGTTAATTTTATTGGTTTTCCACAAATCAATAATGATCTGATAGCTATTACTCTTGTTGCTATGAAACTACATAACATGCAACACTTTGATGAATATTTCAATGAGTTTTTACACAGACTGCATACTTTGTCTCTAGAACTCGTCATTGAACCTAAATGGAAAGAAATATTTGTTTCATCTTTACCATTATGGCTGTCGGCAGCAATAGTCACCAAATTGCCAGGGAGTATTGGTGATTACAAATTTGAAGTAATCAGGCAAGGAGTAAAAACAATAATTGTTGAACTTTGCTCCCAAATGAAGATCGCCAGAGCAACCACAAATCCAAAGAAGCCACATGGATATCAACAACTGTGCAAACAGTGGCACCTATTTGCTCCAAAAAATTCAAAGGGGAGAGATACGCGTGCTTACAGAAAAAGAAGCACACAACAAAGAATTTTTCAGGCAAAAAGATCATACACCAAAAGAAGTCGAAAGATTACAAGAATACATAGCTATTTTCGAAGAAAAAGGAAGTTCAATGTTACCACTATAACAAAAAGGACACATTTCTCCAAATTGTCCAGAAATGGAGCAAGAAAGGAATAAGGAAAAACCAGAAAAACGTAAGAAGAAAGTCTTTAATAGAAATAAGTTTGGTAAAGTAAATTGTTTAAATCTTCCTGATAGTTGTGAAGAACTTACAAGTGAAGAAGAATCAGATTACATAAACAAATTTAATTATGATACTTCTGATTCTGAAGAAGAATACTGCAATGATCCACATTGTATAGATTGTTTCAGAGAAAATTGTGAATGCAGTGACCCAGATGTCTATCAATGTCATTCCCTGAACATGATGAAAACATCAGAGACAGATGAGCAGACTAGGAATCTATTCACTCAAATGATGGCAGCAACAGACCCACAATTGAAAGAAATGTACAAAGAATTGCTATTCAATAATTTAAATTCTAAGCCAGCCAAACAAAGCAATCCTAACAAAGGATATGTTCCTCCAGCTTCTCTTTTTCAGTAGAAGCTCTGACCAGGCAATTCATGCAAGAAGATTTCGGTGAAGATCTTCCACAGGCTTTGCCTAGTATCCATCAAGCAATAAAGGAGCTAAGGAAAACAGTCAAAGAAAATAGAAGGCTCTGTATTGAAAGCCACCAAGACTGCCAACTCAGAAAAATGAAGGCAGAACAACCTTCAACTTCTGCCCAGGCTCAGAATTGGACGTTTCATCATAAACCCTTTCCAGATATACAAATTCAAGAACCCAAAACTGATGATGAAAATGATGACGAAAGAATAGGATTATGATGCAATTAGATTAAAGGAGATGTTATGAATTGCATTAAATTGAAAATAAGGATTGGTTCCAAGGCGGAATACTAGAAAGTCCTTATGGACACTGGTTCGAGATTAAATATTGTAAATAATACAGTACTAGATGCTCATCTCAGAAGACCTACTACCTGTCTGAAAGTTACAACATCCAGTGGAGACATCATCACTACTTCAGAGGTTCCAGTAGATATTTTCCTAACTAAATCTATTGGAATAAATGTGGTTTGTCCAATTGTCACAGGAATGGATTGTGCTATGTATTTGGGAACTCCTTTCTTCTAGAACTTCCAAAAACATGGAGCCAAGTTTGATCAGCAAACAAAGAAATATGGCTATTTTCTTGAACTGGAAGGTAAAGAGTTGCCTTTCCCTTTTATAAATTCCAGCTCTCCTAATAGAATAAAGAGGATCGAAAGACTAGAAACTCTATTAGCCAAAATGGAAAAGAAAAAAGAGATTTTGAGAATTGATGAAAATATCGAACAAGGAAAGTTCGAAAGAGAAATAGCTAATTTGAAAAATAAATTTTTGGAATGTTGCTCTGAAGATCCAAATGCCTTTAGGCATATACATAAACATGAAGTTGGGTTGCCTTTGAAAAAGGACTTCAACGGTAAATTAAGACGATCGAAAGCTATTCCAATGAATCAAGAACAGATGATTCTCTGCAAGAAAGAAATCAAAGATCTCTTACAGAAGGGTTTGATAAGAAAAAAGAGTCCAATAGCTTGTTTTGCCTTTTATGGAAACAAGCATGCAAAGATTGCCAGAGGAAAGCCAAGATTAGTGGTAAATTACAAACCACTAAATAATTTATTAGACTATGATGCTTATCCTCTTCCAAAACCGTCAACAATCCTGACACAGATTTCCAAATCAAAAGTATTCTCAAAGTTTGATTTAAATTCAAGATTTTGGCAGGTAGGTATCAAGGAGTCCAACAAATGGAAAACAACTTTTTCTGTTCCCAAATGCCATTTTGAATGGAATATAATGTCTTTCGGACTCATCAATGCTCCATCAACCTTCCAGCGCATTATGAATAAGACATTTGAAGGTATGGAGGAACTTTTAAAGAAATACATAGATGACATTTTAGTTCATTCAGATGATATACCATCTCACATCAAACATTTGAAACTATTTCTTCAAAGAGTTAACGAAAAAGGGATAGTTCTCTCTAAAACTAAAATGAAATTGTTCAAAACCATGATAGACATTCTTGGATACAATATTCAGTATGGTTCATATCAAGTGATCCAAAGAAGTCTAGATTTCATAGATAATTTTCCTGATGAAATTTTAGACAAGACACAATTGCAAAGGTTTTTAGGGAGCCTGAATTATGTATCCAAGTTTCTTCAGCACTGCGCACAAGAGAGAACTCTTGAATAAAAGATTGCAGAAAAATCCCATTCCCTGGGATGTAAATTGTACAAATGTTGTCAGAAAAATTAAAGAAAGGATTCACAGAATTCAACAATTATGTCCAATTCAAGAACAATGGAAGAAGATAATAATGACAGACGCCAGCAATATTGGGTGGGGAGCTATTCTTTGTCAAGAGGATCCGAAAAAGAAAAACTCACTTGAAATATGCCAATATGCTTCTAGATTATGGTCTACATCTCAAACAAATTGGGCTAGCCTCAAGAAATAACTCAAAGCCGTTTGTTTGGGAATAGAAAAATTTAAAGATTTTGTCATTTATACAAAATTTTTGGTAAAAAGTTAAAACTGATTGTCAGGGTTTAAAGTTTGCCATTCACAAATGTGAATTTGAGGATGTTGCTATGGTAAGATGGGTAATGACTCTCAGTCAATATGATTTTGAAATAGAATTCATTCCTGGACATAAAAATTCTTTTGTTGACATGTTGTCAAGAGAATTTCTAGAGAAATATTATATTCACTCCTTATCCTGCAATTTTATAAAAAGCAACGAAGACTGTTGAAATAGAAAGCAGGCAAGGATGGGTCAGGTATGATAAGAGAAAACGTCTTTTGGATCATGATGAAACATGGTATCCATTATCAGAAATCTGCTGGAGAGAAGAGGTTCCCAATCTTTGGACTTGGGAGGATCAAGAGATTGAAAATGATCTAGCTATCAGTGAGCTATATTACTTGGTCCATATCGGCAACATTTCCTATGAGCTCTTTTACAAAGAGGACAACAAAATTGGAAACTGCAGGCTCACTATCAGACAATTTAATAATCCTCTTAGGAGAACTGATTTTTGTCCAAAAAGACAAGACACTGCCTTTTTCCAATGTATGAACTTAGAAAATATTTCCTCTAATTTCTTTTATCATCTACAATTTGATTTCAGGTATGAAGATTGGCCAACGTAAAGAATAAACCATGAAGATCCTTTCCTAGAATGGTTTCTATGATGGTGGAAAATATATGGGCTCAATGCACTTCTAATAAAGCCATATGCTTTAAGTCGGCTAAAGATTGATGGATTCACAGAACCAAATGCACACCTCACAGGAATCTTGTACAAACACGTCCAATATATCATCATGATAGAAGATGTTGATTTTCTCAGCGCACTAAGCAGATGTGGACATACGCATTGGTTTGTCACTCATGAGTTCACTGCAAGAAAGTTGGCAACTAATGGTGATGGGACTCAAATGGAATACAATGAATTCCATCGGCAATCTAATCCAGAACAAAATCCTTTCAAATCCATTAACTTTTTTCAACCTCCAAAAGATCACGAGAATGAGATTTGGGAATCTGAAAAAGAAGTGCATGTACAATATTTCACAAATTATCTTTTGCAAAGATTCTGACATTCACACTATACACATCCCCAAATCACTCATTTCGTAATCTAGAATGTCATGTCTTTTCTTGCCGACAGTGGTGCAAGGACGTTTGTTTGTATATTTCTTCGTAAAAAGAAATATTCGTTTGTATATTTCTCTTTTCTCGTAGGCTTTTGAGGAAAAAGCATCTACTGTGTAATTTGATAAGATTGAGTCGTCTTTGATTCGGTCCCCATATGCCAGATGGCTCTCCGAAAGGAGAAGGGACGAGATAATGTGAATTGTCCATTCACATCCGAATCTGGATAATCTTTTAGGAGATATTTTACTTTTGAGTCATCAAAACAGCTTGTCATGGAGAGAGATGGGATTCCCCAAGAAGTTCCATAAAAGGAAGAGTTTTTGAGAAGGAGAAGGAGGTCTTGTTTTGATTCTCAAAATTTGGAAGTTGTTTTGTAACCGATTATGTGTTTGGTAATAAAGAATGTGATCAAGTTTACAAATGTTAGCCACCCACAATCGTTTCATCAGTGCCAGGTCAACCTTCTAGCATTGAAAAAGAAGGCCATAACAATGCGAGAGACCATTCTGCAGCAGAATAAGGAACTGGATGGCATGAGAGCAATTTGTGCCAAGACAACGACCAAGCTGACTCGCTTTGGGGAATGGTTCGATTCCCTAACGGTACAGTTAGAGGAGTACACATTGGAGGGTCGAAGCAACCCTCTTCAAGCATACATAGGTAGGTATGATAACACTATTAGGTTACCTCTGCGAGAGACCATTCTGTAGCAGAATAAGGAACTGGATGGCATGAGAGAAATATGTGCCAAGACAACGACCAAGCTGACTTGCGTTGGGGAACGGTTCGATTCCCTAATGGTACAGTTAGAGGAGTACACATTGGAGCGTCGGAGCAGCCCTCTTCAAGCATACACAGGTAGGTATGATAACATTGTTAGGTTACCTCTGCACATTGGGGAGAGAGGTAGCCCTACCTAGAAAAATCTCATGTGCTGACCCTGATTGTGAGATGAGACAACATGAGTTGAGCAGGGCGCAACTTTCGCAGGTTGGAGTTGTTGCGCGTACAGGTACACATGCATTCAACCTTGCCCTTGGGATTGGATGGCGTGAGACTTTGAGTTGGTACCAGTGGATTGGGCTAAATTTATGGAGACGGTGGTAGTCAAGAGTAAAACTCAGCAGGATCTACTAGACATTGGGGATACTGAAGGCTCGGGTTGGCATTGGGATCCAAGAGTAGCTTCCTATCATATACTTGAGATGCGGGATGACGATTGTTAGGATCCAAGTGGGATTCCCCACCACATCATGGATGTGGCTGGTGAGGGCATTGGCGGTGTGGCAGATCTAATGACTGAGAATCCACGCACTTTCGGATCTTCGTCAACATTAGTGATGGGTTGGGTTGACAAGGGAGCAGGTAGACTCTGTAAGTTGTTTGAGCATGTTGGTTGTGCATGGAGTCACAAGAAGATCAACATACTCTAGCAGGAGTTTGTCGGAGGAGTTGGCACTGGCAAGACACCAAACAATAACATGTATGGGGCCTAGGGTTCTCCCCAGTTATGTGGGGCACAATGGTCAAGGAGGAACAATACAATGGTGGCATCGCCACTAGTACATACAAGGATTCACCTCTCATGTCTCTCAAGTAGATTTTGGAGGCGAGGGCAATACATAAGGATGGAGGCGAATTTATCAATATTCAGGGCAAAAAGGGGAGGATCAGTGTTTTGCCATCAATGCCAAAGGGGGAGATTGATGGGATTATTGCCATTGATGGCAAAGGAGCAACAAGAGCAGCAAGGTATGCAGGAGCAACAACAAGGTGTGCAAGAGCAAGGGACAAAGGAGCAGCAAGGCAAGAGCAGTAACAAGTTCAGTGAAGGGCAAAAGAGCAGATCAGGATCAACAAAGCTATGCAAAGGAGCAGAAGTAATACTTGTTGGTGAGACAGATGTTAGATGTTGATGGCACATATGTTGATGCTAGATATTGCATGTGTTATTCTTGGCATGCTTGATGACAACGGGACAAAGGAGCAGCAAATACCTTGATGGTTTGGCAAAACATTGATGTTGTCGTGATGATGACTTGATGCTTGTATGATGTTGCAGAGATTGTTTAATGAAGAATTTGTGGTGACACTAATTTGTTGTTGAATTGAATTGTTGTGATGCAAAGGCAAGACTCCATGACAGCGAAACAAGACAAGACTCAAGGAGGTTGAGGCAATGGCATGAAGAAAAGATGGATTTGATTATATAGATGGTTTTGGAGAGTGAATGTTGCATACATATGCTTACATTATTTTCAAATGCCAAGTGGATATTGTTTACATTGGAGAATGCTTACATGTGTTGTGGTGGTATAATGTTGTTTTTCGCACCATGTTGATATTGATGCACCTAATCATTACAGATGGCTGAAATAATATGTGGTGGAGCACTTACTTATTTTATAATATTCAAAATATGAAGAGTTTGGAAACGAATGAGTGGAAGGCAAAGAGTCAAGCTTGTTTACTTCATCTTCTTATGTGGAATACAAACAGCGAGCAAATTATCTTTATAAAAGATGTTTTTGGAAGCAATTGTGAGGTTAGAGAATGGGAGAATGTGTGAGCGTTGATTGAGGTATTATGCATTAGTTACCTGGCACGTATGAAACTTATGTGAAGCAGATTGAAGGGCAGAAGAGGCTAAAAATGAAGATGGAGATATGCAGAATTTTTGACCAGGTAAACCAGCACATTGTTGTTTCTTGTTTGCATTAGGGGATTGTAGTCTCCTTTCAAGTAGTGGGTTGATAAACATCAAGTTGGAGCCAGTTGAGGTAGCAGCCTCTTGTGCGTTGTAACCTACAGAAAACATATGGGAGTTGGAGCTTCCTTGCATGTTGCATGTTGCAGAAAATTGAGGTCGCAGCCTATTGTAGGTTGGAACCTACAGCAAATCAGATGTAATAAGGAGTAGAAGCTTGCCTTTGCATCACAACAATAATAAAATCGTGGTTTTCTCCCTTTATGGGTTTCCACATATATATGGTGTGAATATGTGTTGTTATTATGTGTTGAAATGATGTTTTGGTTTGCTCATTATTTGGTGTTCACATATTCAATACGCTGGTCATTATTGTTAAGTTGCTCATGTAATGTTTCACTTAATGAGATTAATGAAAAGAATTTTAATGTCCATGAATATACTAAACTAATTCACCCCCCTCCCTCTCAATTTAGTCACGTTTTTATCATTAGTGATGGGTTAGGTTGACCAGGGAGCATGTAGACTCTACAAGTTGTTTGAGCGTGTTGGTTGTGCATGGAGTCACAAGATGATCAACATACCCTAGTAAGAGTTTGTTGAAATAGGTGGCATGAGCAAGTCGCCAAATATTGCCATGTATGGGGTCGAGGGTTCTCCCTAGTTATGTGGGGCATAGTGGTCATGGAGTAGCAGCACATTGGTGACATCACCACTAGTACATAGGGGGATTCACTTCTTGTGTCTCTCAGGGAGATTTTGGAGGCAAGGCTCGTACATCAAAGGGTATGGTGATGCAACAATGGAGGTGGTGACACTGGTAAGCTGCGGATCAACACGTACTATCTCAACTTTAGAACATAGCATCCAATGGCATGTAGGAGCATGTCGCGTCGCGCAATGGTTTGCAAGTGAGCACGTAGATGCATGGCGGTGTGTTGTGGTGCGTGGATTTGCACCATGGAGTGGGAGGAGCGACTTACACCACATCAAGTTTGCTAGTGGAGTGACAGATGCATTGACACATATGGGATACCATATGGTACATGGTGGTACGACAGTAAGCGTTGGTATCCAGTGGTGCATGAAGTTGTGCCTCGAAGTTTAGTGCTATGCAGAGGAATGCAGGGTTGTGTATTTATGTACAGAGAAGTATGATGATGCACAGCAGGTTGTTGGAGTGTTACCACCGGAGAAAAATCTCCTAACGGGGACATCAGGTTTGGCACACCCAGATTTGGAGAGCGAGTTGATCATAGAGCAAATCATGATCTTCCATTTATCACTCTCCAGCATTGCACACTGACATAGGGGACTTGGCTATTGTCTCTCAATGCTCTCGTCACGAACAATAGGACCCAAGAAGTTCATCTGAGACAGCCAGACAAGACAAGGTGCATCAAGAGAGGTTTTCCAACCATGGCATATGGTCAGGTTGTGAGTTGGAAAGTGCAGGGTTGGGGATGGTCATATTTGCTACAAGGGTAGCATGTGCTCCACCCTCGAGCCCACATTTAGAGAGATGCATGACACCTGTTGGGCGAGACATTCTGAGATGTCTCGGGAGCATATATGGTAGTTGGTGGACCCATCTTGCAAGCAGATGTTTAGACTCCAAGCAGTTTTGGGCAGCACCTACAGGAGGTAGGATAGCAAATCTCACAGTGTGGCATGGCAAGTACATGGTTGTCTTGCACGCATCGGAATGATTCGGGACATATGGAGTACATATACTAATGGCATGTAGGAACCCAAGACATAGCACGAGTTGGCGCCAATAGTTGTCAAGAATATGCCATAACTGATATGGCTATGTGATCCAAGGATTCAGTTGGATGATTGGTTACTCTATTTCATGACGAGTAGAATCCGGGTAGATACTGACCTGGCTCACTTTTTCTTTGACATAGGGGGGAGTGCCAAGGCCTTAGTCACATGGCAAGGTCGGCTTTCTTTGTTACTGCTCTGGACCGAGATTGGCAATAGATGAGTAGACATTGATATCATGGAGATGCCACAACAAGATGATCTTAACCATCACAATTTTTTCGTCATCAGATTCCAGAAGAGGAGGATACAATCTATACGCACGATGGGAAGTTTGTCATAGTTAGAGTGGCACAGCATCAGCATGTGGCACCCTTCCGAGACTGGCATGGGATTCGGGCATCACAAGATTTCGTAGTTCAGTTATCCTCAAGGGTGCTCTGGTTCCTACAGGGGGAGATCATTCAAATCATCCATTGGGTTTTAGTGTTTTGTTGTTGGCATGGGGGACTTCACCAGCATGTCCGAATGATCCACAAGAGGAGATCGGGAGGAGCTCATGTGGGGGAGAATTCATCTCCACAAGGGTTGGATTGTATCTTCAAGAGCTTTCTCTTGATGTACATGAGATTGACTACGCAGTAGGGAAGCTTTACGATGAGTTTCTCAAGATTATTTATTATTGTGATGCTCTACTTATTGATAGTATGCAGAGGGCTTCTAGTACATGTATCTGGTTGGACAGCGAGTGGAGCAAGGTGTGCTTGACATTGATTAGAATGCCTTGGGGTCTTGGTATTGAGAGATTCCTTCATATCGGGATAGTGCTAAGATTGGGGATGACTCGGTGGTAAATTTGGGACCCTGGTATTATTGGTGGATTACAGTGGTGATCAGTGGTCAGAGAGGGTACTTGTTCAGGCATTGCTTGAGGACAAGCAATTTTTGGCAGGGAGGACTGCCATGTCCCCAATTAAAATTTTGACAAGGAAATTCCCAATTTTGCAATTTTGGTAATTAATATATATATATTTAGATAAATAAAATTAGGAGATATAAGTTGTGGAGATATTAAATTAATTTTGTAAACAAGGCAATGGTTTGGACTTAAGAAAAGAAGAAAAAATTAAGTGAAGATAAGTTGTGGCGATTACCAAAATGGAAATCAAACCACGGTATCAAAGCAGAGCATGAGAGATATCGACCCATGGTATGAGCAAGGGAAAGCAACCATAAAAAGAATACTAGAGCCTCATTTTGATCATTCTATTTTGGCATTTCATTTTTAATTTTGGGGAGTTTGCTTGAGTTGCTTAGCCAAGTCAACCAGTTTTGTTTAGCACAGAGATTTTCAAGCAGAAAATCCCAACTCTCTTTCGGTGAACCTAGAGTGTCACCCTAGGAGAGAAATTTGGAGTTGATTAGATATTTATTTTCCTAAATTTTGTGAGTCATTTCATCTTTGCAACAGGTGGCACGAATTTTTCGAGGGAACGTAGTAGTAGAAATAGATTTGCTTGGAGGAAATTGTCGGGGAAATTTGCATTAAGAATTTGCACGAATTTCACTTCGAGGACGAATTTCCTTGTGGAGTTTCAGAGCCTGAGACTATTGCATTTGTGTGGCCCGAATTCTTCTTAGGGTCTGTGCTGGATTTTCTCTGGTCCATTTTATTGAGTAGTTGTCAAGCAGCTTTCTGTCCGAAATAGCTAGAACCTCACTCTACTATTTCAAAAGCTATTTTCTCAGTCATTTATCAGATCTTTGGTGGAGGATTTTGGGTGGAGCCACTGTAGTTTTTCTGTTGGGACACAGGGCTGGACAATGGGTAAATTCACCAAATTTTGTGTAATTCTGGGAGGTTGGAATTTGCCCAAAAGCTTTATGGATTTTGTTGATCCAAGGTTGGAGAGCATTGCTATAATTTTTTAGAATTTTCCAAGCAATATTCGGGCTTGAAATCCTCATTCTTATAGCAGAGCGAATTGTTGGTTTAGCTGGGATTTTCACACTATTTTGGGCAGTCCGAGTCAGCTGGAATTAGTTCAAAAGATTTATGGGTTTTATTGGTTGGGGTGTTCAGAACCTCTCTCTAATTTTTCAGAATTTTTGGACCATATTTGAGGCCTCAAATATCAGTTTTCCTTTAGCAGCAGTAGAAGTAAATTTCTGGGCAGAGCGTACAGCCAGTGAGCCATTTCAGCGTGGAGTTCTTTTTATTCTCACCTGGGTTTTGCATGCTTGCTTTAGCAATCCCAGGTGCACACATTCCACTATATTTTGTAAGAACCATAAGATAAGTGCAAAAGAACCATGTAACAAGATATAACAGCCATATTAAACTACCAGTACAAATGACCTAATCATGGCGAATCCTGAGACCATAATAGCTTGTTGGTGGGTTATGTAGGCTTTATTTGTCTATCCCACAGCGGCATGATGCAACTTTCTGGGTTGGCCAGTTGGTATATTGTGTTATTTCTTTTGCCATTTGGTATACTCTGGACTGTATGGCCTTAATGGAGCTTTTATTTTGGCCCTGGGTAGCTTTAATTTTGATCAGATAGGACGACTTTTAATTTTGACTCAGTGCTTGTGACAATCGTCTGAATGGCCCCATTGTTTTTTAATAAAATGGATGGTACCATTATTGTACATAGAAACGGAAAGTTGAAGCATTTTCTTTGATTTAATTTAAAGAAAAAAAAACAAACAGTCAAATCTGGATCAATAAAAAATCCTCTGAAAACTCTCATACAAGAATTGAGTCAGTCAAAGTCATCATCATGCTTATGAGGCAAAGCTTAAATAGTTAGTCACATGAAACTTGTCCTACCGTAAGTTAACTGCCCCATGAACGTTTGGTTTGATGACAATCGCAAAACTATGCATAAATACATTTGGTTTGTCCTTACCCATGACCCCTCCCCCAGCACATCTACAAAACACGACTATCGTTTCCTATTTTGGTGTCAGAAACACTTGACCTCCTCTCACCTCTTTGCAATTTACACCTCTCCCATATATATTTGGCATACCATCCTGCCCAAGAAGGCTCCCCTTTCATGTAGCATTGACAACCATTCTTGAATCTTACATGCTACTTCCCTCTGACTTATCAGCTTAATCCCCTATCTTTGTCCCTTCTTCCCAATATCTAGCCACCTATTTTCCTCAGGAGACATTGAGAGAAGTATTGGGGTTTTGGCCATCGTTGGCAAGGGTTTCCAAGCCAAATTCCTCAAGCTTGTTTTGGATTCCCTTAGATCCCACATTGTAGATCTCTTCAACCAGGTAGTTTGCTCAAGTTTCCTTCCATTATGGTCACAGCACATCGTCCACTCAAGTTTTAAATCGAGCAACAGTTCAGATTCAAACAACTACAAGACCATGGTCAGGAATATTTTTTCCAAACTCTATGCCATGATTCCAAAAATGTGGATATTAGAATATTTCAAGAGGAATAAACTCAAGGTTGTAGGGAACACTGTCTCAAAATTGAGGAGGCTAGGTAGAGGCTTTCCACAAGTCTTATCTTTTGTATACTTTTGAAAGGTTTTTTACACTATGCCAAGCACATCCCCTGTTCTAGAGATTGTGAGACATTGGTCTCCCAGAATCCTTCATTGTGATCATTTTGAGTGGTTTGGAGTCTAATGATATTTCAATGGGCCAACTTTCTCTGTTCAGACACTCCCTGTACGCACCTAATGGGCCAACTTTCTCTGTTCAGATACTCCCTGTACGCACCTAATGGGCCAACTTTCTATGTTCAAATACTCCCTTGAGTCTTGACGCACCTAACCACCTCTTACCTACTAGGTAGGAATTGAATAAGAACATCCAAGATGACATTTACAGGCAGTTTGTACAGGTCACTTAGACTAACACACAGGGTGGGTTCCATCCAAATATGGCTTTCCACACCGAGCACTTCATGGAGTTGAGGGGCAAACTCATTGTTTGACCTTCATACACACTTTGTTATTGGGGCATGCTCTTTGTATTCCCCCGAGTTAATTCAGAGTGGGTTCACAGAGACTTCAGTTGGTGACAAATCACCAAATTGACCAGTCAGACAGGATTTGCTAGCAGTGCCATCTTCAGGAAGTTGAGACAAAGGGTCACTTCATCTTCTACTGCCCCTTTATACTTTGATCTGAGGGAGGTTCCATTGTCTACTCAAGGAGCAACAAGCCCTCCACAAACTCTTCAATTACCTCAAGCAGAGATGCTTGGCCTTATACATGCAGGAGTACCTCAAGCTCTGTTCCCATACTCTTCAGCCTCCTCCAACTTCCACCCAGAGGATCACATCCTTTTGTACAGTCTTCTTGTCTACTAGGGGCAACGAGAGACATGTTAGAAATTAATTAACAGAGCAATGAAATACATAAAATATTGCGGAAATACAAATACAAAAATGCATAAAACAAGAGACACAGATATGTGTGGTTCACACAATTTGGGCTATGTCCACAGAGAAACAGTGAGTCGTTCCTTTTATATTATCTAGCAAAATGAAGAGATACAACCTACAACAGATCCGATGTAGTTTTCTCTTCGCTCTCACACAACCTACTCTCTCTCTCTCGCTCAGAGTAATAATACACAACCGCAATACAATTCCCTCATATAAATCGAGGGTTGCCTTCTAGGGGGAAAAAACCCTATAATATGGGGCGGCATTGCCGCCCCGTATAGGAACTAAGGTCCAACGGGGTTGAGACCTTTGAAACAAGAAGACACTTAGGCTCCACACCCAATAAGACTGTCATGTCCCTTCTCAAACACATTTGTAACAGGGTGCTGCTACACAATTTTGCACAATTTTGGCTAAGGAGGAGAACCCATCATTTTCGACTTAGGGACTTAGGAGGCAATTTGACTTAATTTGGTTGCTAGTGGAATGTGGGGGTCACCCAAATGGGAATTCGAAATGGCCCATTCGAATAGCTTGGAGGGAAAGTCAAATAGGTGGATGGAGGGGCCCACTTGAGGCAAGGGAGGTCCAAGGAGTTATAAGGAGGGAGCAGCTCTCATTTTGGGATTCATTCATATATCTTGCAAACAAAATCACTTGACTGTTCACTCTGCTGTTTAGCTGAGTCAACTCATTGTTTAACCACGAATCTCTCAAGCGGGAGATTCAACCTCTACTTCTGGGGACCATCCGTGCCCCCCCTAGAGAGGCAGTTCTACAAGGATTTCAAGAGTTCTGGGGCAGTGACATAACACCACCAACCAGCGCAGAGCAAGGAGTGTGTATTTGTGGGCAGCCAGGAAACACACAGAGGGAGATTGAGGCAAGCAGAAATCTGATTGCTTGTCTAGGAGTTGGGGAGATGGGGTAGCAGCATTAGACCAACGTTCTTGTTGGGTTTTACAATCAGCTGAGCCAGCATTCCAGCAATACAAACTATTAGGCTGGGGGACAACGCAAAGGCCACACAACAGATTTTCGTGGTACTCGGGAGCAGTTGAGCTGGGCCAAGAGATCATCCAGGGAGTTAAGGATTGGATAGCACGGGTGAACTCAACATTTTGGAGAAGTTTTCAGGTGGATTTACAAGCAGTTTCCAGCAAGTCGAAATTGGCAGCTAGAGGTGAGGTGAGGCTCCAAAGGGGTCGAAAATCAGAAGTCTAAACCAACCAAAATCCTTTCTGGGTTTTTCTGGGTTTTTGACAAGGGTCCCAAATATAAAGTTTCATAATTTTTTGAAAATCGAAGGTAGAGTTTTAAGTCGCATCTTTGCAGCAGACAGTGTAGAACTGCTGGGGATTAAATAGTGCCTTTGGGGGTCGATTTTGGGAAGTCCAAATTGGGCCAAACCATTTCTGGGTTTTTGTGGGCTTTGGCCAAGGTGTCCAGGGTTAAAAGCATATAAATTTCTGCGCAGTTTCAGTGCACCTTCAAGCCATTCGAACTTCAGCAAAGCAGTAGTTTCAGGGCAGTTTCAATGCACCTTCTAGCCATTCAAACTTCAGCAAAGCAGTAGTTTCTGGGCAGCGCAGTGCAGATTGGTGCAACAGCTGGGCAGCCTTCAGCGCAGCCATTCTCCTACCTGGCTTTGGTCCTGCTTGTCCTTCTAGACAAGCCCAGGTGCACCATTCCATCATCTATTCTATTTGACTTGCATAAATATAATAAAATGGCTCAGAAGTTCTCCATTTCCAACGTTTATATGGGTGTTTGTTGAATATTTTGTTTCTGTAATTTGTTGCATGTATTATTTGCTTGTTATCACTTGTATTCCTATTAAGGATCATTACAAAGACAAAATAATTGTAGCCTTGCTTCCAACTCCAAATCAGTGCAAATCTAAGGGACCATCTCTACCTCTCAGATACCTCAACAACATTGTAAGTCCAAATCCAATACCAACAGTCAAATAAGATTATCCAAGCCTCAACAACGAGTGACTTCTTCCATGTAGCAACATAGAGCACCATCCAAATCGTCCTCTAGTTCTCCTCCCAAATAGCCTTCCATCTTAAGCTTTCTCCATTTAGCCTCAAATGTTAGGAGAGACAAATCTCATGCCTAAGTAACTAGGCACATCCAAATAGGAGTTGTCGCATGTATTTCACATGTCGAACACCAATACGTGCGGACATGTGTCCTGCTCACATGACATGTGCCAAACATTTGTCAAACACTTTTCCTCGACGTGTCTCGACAATTGGACATGTGTGCCCCCTGTGAGCAGCATTAAATCATGTTTTTCCCCTTCTTTTTTTGCCATTTCACTTAGCAAATTGGAGTTGTGAGGCAATCGGGAGTGCAGCTAAAGACTATTGTGCAGTGTTAGAAGGGATTCCAAGTGTTGGTCAAGTGTTTTTGTCCACTAATCTTTAAGTTTTTTTTTCCTACAGCAGTCCATTTTCCTCTTCATTTCACAGAGATTATGGCTCAATCATCAAGGATAGCTGGTAAAGGTCAAAGGAAAGGGAGGTGTAGTGGTCTTTTTGGAAAAAGGCATATCAAGCTTTTCCAAAAAAGGTCAAGGATACAATGTTAGATGATGGTTGGTGGGAGAGGGTAGATCTTACCATTAAGATCATGGTTGCTATCATCTATGGTTCTAGTATCTAGTATCTAACCTATTTTGTATTTGGCATCAACATTTCCACCTATAGTAGTAATGACTCAGTATCTATGTAATACTTTTGATTTTTAAGACTTAATGAGAAAATTATAGTTTAGATTTCTCATGTGTTTGTCATTTTATCATCATCAATGTAATACTAATTGCATGATTGAATTTGTATCATCATCATGTAAAATTGTAGATGATTTAGTTTGTTAATTCTAAACAGATTTGAATATTTGCCTATATTTCATTTTTGTACGTACAATAATTCATACACACATAATGCATCCTCCGTGTCTTGTTTCCAAGGACATCATGTCCCATGTCGAACACTTGTATTTCCATGTCCTTTGGGTCTCATGTCATCGTGTCAAGTGACTTGGGATCTCACGAATCATGACATGCTTCTCTCATCATTTGTATTCCAAATCCTAGATCCATTCCCATCATACATCTCATCACAAAGTGGTTCTTTGCTTTCAAAATTTCATTTTACGTGTTTTTGTTGTGATCTATACTTTACTTTCTATATCTTTGTTTTTATAGGAATCCTTTTGGTGCTCCCACTTTGTACTGAATTTATTGTATCTGACAGTCCCATTAACCTACTTTAGTGGACATTTGTTGGAATTTCGTAGAGTTATCTTATCTTTTGTTATCTTATCCTATTTATCTATGAGATAATTGTATGATAACTCCAAACATGACAATCCTTCTTTGACTTCACTAGGGGTGCATCTGGAGTCAAAATTCAAACACAATTGCCCATTAACTTCCGCATTGTTTGCAATATATATTGAATAGTTAGAAAAGAAAAAAATAGGGGAGAACAACACACACAAATGATGGTTGCATCTTATACCATGTGTTGATTGTCATACTTTTTTTTTTGTGAATGACATGGTCCTTTTTTCTTCCTCCCCAAAGAACCTTCAAAGGTAGTTGGACGATCTCACTAGTTTTGGTGATCTTAAGCAAATGGTTGGTAAAACTAAGGTCATGATTTTCAATACCTCAAAGAATTTTTTGGAGAACTTTCATTTCCTTTTCCACAGGGATTCACTAGAGGTTATCACAACCTACACATATTTGGGGATTCACTTCATACACACTAGATTCACCATGAAGCTTATTTTCCAACCCCGACTCTACAAGGGGTTGCTTCCTTGGCCTTGCTCAAGCACCAATGTTTTCATTTGCATTTGTGGGGTATCCCTACGAATATGTCTTTTTGGTAATATCATCAAACCAAAGTTCTTTATGGGGTCGAGGTTTGAGGCCCATATCTATACCCTATTGATTGGGCACACATTGATAGGGTGCAACGTATCATGCTCCAACGTATGATTAATGGCAAACAGATGGTCCCTAAGGCCATTGCCCAAGCAATGTTTGAGCCTCATCTGATCAGAAAATAATCCAGGACTTTAACCACAATCAAGAAACAAAGGTAAAGAATAAAGGTAAAAAGGTTAAGAGGTTAAAAGATTAGTATTTGCCTTATGCGCTAAAAAAACCTTTGTTAAAGCGCTAAAACTTTATAAAGCGCCTTTTTCATTAAATCTGAATAAAGCACGTGGGCGATATCGGCCAAGCAGTTAACGGTATATCGCATGGGTGAAAGGCTGGAAGTGGTAATAAACCCAAAGCATGTGATTCCATTCAGTAGGCGACACGTAGCAGAGCAAAACTGCTTTTCCCGCGTGCCCTCGATCAGATATCATTCGTGCAGGAAATCTGCGCGAGATTGAGCGATCTCCGTTGGATTGAGCGGGGTTACATCAACGGCGGAGATCATCTGAGCAAGTTGGCTAGCAGACAACACGACAGTCGTTAGATGGACAAGGATAGATCGACAGTTGAGAGTTAACGCAATCAAAAGATCTATGGAGGATTGTCCCTAACCGCCGAGATTATATCGCACTTACGTGCGCCCAACAATTATGGTAATGACTAACGGCTACCTCTGACGATCAGCCTGGCAGAGTGGCTAAAGTTTAGCAAAAGTGCTAAGTTTAGTTGAAGTCAAGTGCGCTTGCTAATTTTGGTGGAGATACCATATAAAAGCACACACAGAGTAGTTTTACAGAAGGGGGATTCCAGAGAGAGTTTTTCAGAGAAACAGAGGCAGAGCCTGAGAGTTCGAGAAACTTAGAGAGAGTGAAACAAACCCTCTGAAGCTGATGGAATAGTCCATAACATCGGAAGAGGTAATCTTCATGGAGAATTTTATCCAAGAAGATTGATTCTAGAATTCAGAGGTTGGAGGCAATTGCAGGAGCTATCAAAGCTCATTCTCAGTGATCCAATAGTCAATTCTGACTGTAAAGGACCTTCTAAATCCACTGCAGGGATTTTCAGAAGCATCTAAAGACTTCTAAGAGCCAAGAAGCTACAAGGAAGTTTCAGGCAGCAAATGATCAAATGATCAAGTCTATTGTAGGTGTCTGATGTGTACTGAAGACAAATGAAGGAGTTCCAGAGACAATTGAAGAATTCTGAGGGAGTTACTGCCATCAAGAAGCTCAAGTCAGCTCAGTGCACTGATTGAAGGAATGCCAAGGATATAGATGGTATTCTAAGCCCATTGGTTCAGTGGTTAACCTTTGGAGTTGAGTGTGGAACTTCTAAAAGAAGTTTTACCATAATCCCAAAGAGCCAAATCAAGTTGACAAGGGCTCAAGGAGACATAACCCATGATATCAGGGTGAACTCCTAGATTATATTGTTGTTATGTATGATTGTCTATTTGTTGCATTCACTGTTATATATTTTATATCAGAATGAACAAATAAGCACTTAAACAGTATAAACAAAGACATACACCTAATTCAAGTACTTAATTCTACAATTGTCAACATAAGCTAGATCATATTGTTGTTAAGCTTTGGAGTGGGAGGTTCTTGTAAGTATGACAAGATGGTAAACCCTCTTTTCAGAGCATCATCCTTTACAACTAGCAAACATTTTCAAAATCGTTTACTACCTCCACAAGATCTATACTTCTTGATGGCAAATAAGTGAGATAAGGGACTTCCTAACACAACCAATAATAAGAACAATTGTTAGTTAGATCAATGTTGCAGTTATCATTATCAAGATATTATTGGCGAGGGGAAAAATCGTAAAAATCGGTAAAAATTGGGGAAAAAATCATAACATACAAAAATATTTATTTCTTTCAATTTTTTTAATATCTAAAGCATCTGCAACATAAAATAAATACATTGACACATAAACATGATAAAAGAACTAATATATAAGATGTGTAATATCATTTCTAGTGCTACATCACACATAACAGTGAATCATGTCCTGAATAGTAAGTCCTGACTCCCGAGTCCCAACTCAGCCTCAAAATATCAACAAAAAATATAATAATGTATCTCATATCATGAGTCATAATGTCATTCATATACAATGAAATGAACCAAATAACTAAAGTCTAATACTATTGATTTCCTTTGCCCCTCTTATGAGAAAATGCAATAGCTTTGATCCGGATCTTGGGGGAGGCCCCCAAGATCTAAAAGATTGAAATGGATCTTGTGGGGAAGGCCCTCAAGATCTGAAGAAATACAATGCTAGAAAGAAAATGACAAAACACACAGTAAATAAAACCACATAGAAACTTTTTATTAAAACCAATAATGATTATAAACGCTACATTGTGTCGGACCATTTGTCTTTTTACAAAATGCCACGTGTTACTTATAGTATTTTTCAGTTACAATACCACGAGTCAATTCCATGGGTGAATGAATACCATGGGTGGATGTCACAATACCATGGGTCAATTCCATGGGCGAATGAATACCATGGGTGGATGTCACAATACCATAGGCAAATACCATGGGTGAATGAATACCATGGTTGGACATCACTTATAATACCATGGGTGGATAAATACCATGAGTGGATGCCACTTACAATACCATGGGTAAATTCCATGGGTGGATGAATAACATGGGTGGAATGAATACCATCAGTTGATACCATTTTCCATTCGGATCATTCCTCCCTCCCTAAGAAGCAATGGTCCCCATTGCGTGAAGTTCCCTCTTGCGAATCTTTTATTGAATATGAAGAGCCACTTAAGAGAAGGATTTTATGTGGTTAACCCATAACCATGATGAACGAAGATCCGAGGATAGAGATACCTTGTAACGCTTGTGACCAACTGTGATATTGATAGTGTGCGGCCTAGCAAATGGACTTCGATGAAGTGTGGGTTTGTGGATGAACCATAACCATGATGAACGAAGATCTGAGGATAGAGATACCTTGTAATGCTTGTGACCAACCGTGATATTGATAGTGTGTGACCTAGCAAATGGACTTCGATGAAGTGTGGGTTTGTGGATGACCCATAACCATGACAAATGAAGATCTGAGGATAGAGATACGCTGTAATGCTTGTGACCAACTGTGATACCAACAGTGTGTGGCCTAGCAAATGGACTTCGATGACAAGGATTTTGTGCAGTTGACCCATAACCATGATGTTGGTTGTTGATGAAGTAGCATGTGCCTACATGGCTTGGGCTGGGAGGGCACATCTCCAAGTAACCCAAGCCAAATGTTGCTATGTTAAAACTGAAGAATGTGAAGCAAGTGCCTACTAAAGTGGGGTGGGAGGGCACGTCTCCAACGGGAACCTGCTCCGAATGTTGCTCCAAAATTAAGATGGACATAACTCGGTCAATATAACTCAAAATATTTATTATAACCTGTTTTTGGAAGTAGAAAGACCATTTTGCATCTTCCCATGTGTTGGAAATCCTTATCTGGACACCCTAGAATCTTCAATTCGCATGGCAATTTTTCTGTTGTCACAAAAGTTCTGAAAAAATAATTGATTTTAAATGAGCGATATCTCCCACATCCGGACTTTGATTAGACCCTTTTTTTTTTAAATTGGGTGCTTTTTCAAAAAAAAAATCTACAACATAGCTGATTTTAAATCAACGATATCTCCCTCATCCAGACTCCAATTTGGCCGATTTTTTTTTTGAATTTTGGTATTTCTTTGCAAGGAATCTAGATCTGTTATTTGTTTTTGTAAATATTGTACCAAATGTTTGAGATCTGATCTGCAAACAAAAAAAATCCTGGAAAAACATGGAAAAAAGAAAAATTCTTCCTGCTTGGCCCAAGAAAGTGCTCTGTGGAGGTCGCAGCACGTGCCTGAAGTTTGTTGAATATTGCTGCAAAAATTTGAAACTGAAATATGCATGAAACCCTCATTCCCATGGAATCGTAACCTGCTCTGAAACCACTGATCCGGATCTTGGAGGGAGGCCTCGAAGATCTAAAATATTGAAATGGATCTTGTGGGGGAGGCCACCAAGATCTGAAGAAATGCAATGGTAGAAAGAAAATAACAGAACACATAGTAAATAAAACCACAAAGAAACTTTTTATTAAAACCGATAATAACTATAAAGGCTACATTGTGGCAAACCATCTGTCCTTTCACAAAATGCCACTTGTTACTTATCGTATTTTTCAGTCACAATACCACGGGTCAATTCCATGGGTGAATGAATACCATGGGTGGATGTCACAATACCACAAGTCAATTCCATAGGTGAATGAATACCATGGGTGGATGTCACAATACCACGGGTCAATTCCATGGGCGAATGAATACCATGGGTGGATGTCACAATACCATGGGCAAATACCATGGGCGAATGAATACGATGGGTGGATGTCACTTACAATACCATGAATGGATAAATACCATGAGTGGATGCCACTTACAATACCATGGGTAAATTCCATAGGTGGATGAATAACATGGGTGGGATGAATACCATGGGTTGATACCATTTTCCATTCCGATCAAGCTTTCCCTTTCCCTCTAGATGTAGATGCCGGTGGAGTTGGCAGTGGACTCTGCTGTGCTCTAGACGTTGAAGAACTAGGAGCTACAGGAGGTAGACCACGTCCTCTACTGGTGACAGGGGTAGCCTGGGTAGGTTGTGTCACCTCCTCCTTCTTAAGATAGTTTCGATTGGAGACTTACAAGTTGTAGAAAACATAATCCATTAAGGTTATGGTATTTGTATTGTTCACTTGAGAATGAAAATGAAGAGCCACAAGCGAGAGTCCAAGAGACCTCTAAAAAGATAAATCCAAAAGTCATAGATTATATACTTATATGTTGTATCATACTAATGAAATGCATCACACATTTATATCACGCTTATCTCCATCTGTGTGTTCTAACAATGATATCACAGCCACAAATGTGTGGTTGAGGTACCACGAGTTTGTGGCTTTCATTGATCTGGGCGCTCCCCCTTATGCAACTTGGGATTTCTCTCCTCTCAGTAAAACCCTCTTGGAGCTCAGTGCACTCGTCTTGTGTGCCCACTTTGCTCACATACTTGTTCATCTCTTTCAACGTCCATTTTCTCTACTCTAGCATCTAATCTCTCGACTCGCAAGCTAGACTTATTCCCAGCGAGTTTCTTCCTTAACTCTGTTAAAATTGGCAACTAGGGCCAAACTCCATGTGGGTCACCTTATGGTCACTGATATTTTTCTTGGATCCCTCTCATCGAGAGGTGTAGGATTGATCTAAAGATCCTCTGATTCCGATAAGTATTCAAGGAGTTATGAATTTATTTGTGTTATAAAACAATTCGTCAAGGTTGGCCAGCAACTAAATAACACCCACGCGCTCAATGTTTTAGTATAAATAGAGGTGCCTTGGAACTCATTTGGATGCACTCACTTGGGATCTCTTCCTCTCTACTTGTCTTTGGTTTTTGGTGAGAGGGGAGATCCTAAGGGATAACGTTGCCCTAATGGAAAAAGGTTCTACACTATCTAGAAGGAGTGCCCTAGGCTCTACGCTGCCCTAATGAAGAACCCCTAGATGCAAGAGGAAAGGGAAATCTAGCATGGTGTAGGAGGCCTAACAACAGACCGTAACGCAGTCCTATCATGCCCTAATCTATACGCTGTTCTGGAAGGGTTTGAGACAACCCTTAGAGACAGCAAAAGGGATACACTAACAACAATAAGGAGGCTCCCATTTGCTACCCTAACCTGCCGTCATATGTTGTCCAAAGGAGCCCTTATACGCTACCCTAATCCGTTGTCATAAGGAGACCTTAAGTATGCCCTAACCTTAGATCTAAGGTAGGGTTACAACTGAGTTAGATGTGCCCTAGACGTTGATCTAAATGGAGAATTAGCCACAGATGAAGGAGAGCTCTAATAGCCGTTAAGGGAAAGGTCTGGCCACAATTAAAGGAGGCCTAATTCCGCAGTAAAGAGAGGCCAGATCCACAGCAAATGAGGAGACCTATACACATTTAGGAGAGGAGGCCTAATCTACAGTCAAGAGGAGCTATACATTATCAAAGGGGAGTCCTAATCTGCCATCAAGCATAGCCAAGATCTGCAGCAGAAATCTAAGTGTGTTGTAGGTGACAACATGGAAATATGTGTTGTAGGTGTTACAGTGGGACAGCAGTATAGTTGTACATGATCAAATAGGACAGTTGCAAGCATGATGACACATGGGACAGCTGTAAGCATGGTGAAGCATGGACAACTGCAAGCACGGTGAAGCATGGACAGCAACAGCATAGTAAAGCATGGACAGCAGCAACCATAATGTTGCAAGTACATTGGGACAGCAGTATAGTACTTGGTGTAGCAAGTACACAAAGCAGCAATGGTGCAGCAAGTACATGGGTGACAGCATGGTGCAACTATGGCACTATGTACAATAGTGCCAAACACTCGAACAGTAGTGTAGCATGGTGCCGCACAGTGAGGTGCAGCATGATGACGAGACGCAGCGCAATGATAGGTGGAGTCACCTTGGAGAATCGGTTGAAGCAGCTTGTCTTCAACTCATCTAATGTATCATCTTCTTAGAGATGATCTATGCTCTTATTTAGATAAGTCAAAGTGTTGACTTCTGTTGTAAATGTACTATCTCTCTCTCTCTTTGTTGAACTATTGAAGAACATATGAGAAGAATTGATCAAGGGTTTCCCCACATTGGGGTTTGTCCCTGGCTAGCGCCACATCTAGTGTCCTCTTGTCTTGGCTTGTCTTTTGCGATTTATGTTTATGTTCTATCTGCAATTTACTTTAATGCTGATGTGATTGCTAATTTGGGAAAAGATATTGAGCTAACTGTGAAAATTGAAATAAATTGCTCTAAGCATAGAACATACTTAAAATTAACATGGTATCAGAGCTAAGGTGAAGACAATGCCCAAGCAAGAGTGAAAGAGCAATCACTGAAGACAGTTGGGAAAGGACGAAAGGATCAATGGATTCTTCATCCCTCTTCAAATTCACCAAGGGTGAAATCGAAGCAGAGAACATTATCGGAATCGCGCAGCAAAAGCTTATGATAGCCTACCTAAAGATCACTTCATTAAGAAGTCTGGATCTAAGGGTGGAAGGAAAGGCAGATGACTTGTTCAGCCATTATGCGAAGGAGTGTCCGAATGGCAGGGACACATCACTTTGATGATGATAACAATCATTCTAGGGACATCTTCAATGATCAGAGAAATGACAGGTAACGGCCGTCTCTTCAGAGAAAGCAAGGAACGCCAGGTATGAAGAATCAAATGTCATTTCTGATAAGATAAAGAAGCATTATCTTGTATTGGCCCTTTCCTTCAAATTCTTTGGGAATTTGGCTTATTGATTGTAGTGCTTCAACGCACTCCATCAGATAGAAGGGTGCTCTCTCTAAATTGATAGAGATGGAAACAATTGTGGGATTATACTTGGAGCCAATGCCACCTATCCCGAAAAGGGTGTAGGGAATGTTGCCCCTCAATTGAATGAGGGTAACTCGATTCATTTACAGAATCTCTTTTATGTACCTGATCGCAAGAAGAACCTGGTGTCCACTTCGGCATTGAAAGTCAAAGGTTACAGGGTGGCATTCATCAATGGAAAGGTACGTGTTTGGAAATAGAATTTTCAAAGATGCTTTTATCTTTGAGTTTAGGATTGGCAATTTGTATCAAGTTGCAGGATGGTCCATGGGGACCATGTCAGTTGACATATCTCATCTATAGCACCGGAGGTCTACTTATGGGGCTCTACCTGATGTGAGTCAGATGGTGACTTGGATGCCTGAATTCAATAAAAGCATGAAGGTACATGTCTAAGATGTACCAAAGGAAAATCTTACAAGGGGACCATTCCCCTCATGTAGCAGGTCCACAAGTTTGAAACAACCCCAGGGATTTGAGATTCATGATCGGGAATCTCATGTGTGCAGGTGGAAGAAAGCCCTCTATGGCTTGAAGCAAAACACCACGGGTTTGATATGAGAGGATAGTTGTGAGATGAAGTTGAAATTCACTAAGATTGAAGCCAATCCAAACCTTTGTTTGAAGGTTGTGAATGATAGACCTCTCATACCGGCACCTTCTGAGAACGACCTATTTCTGAAAGGTGCAGACCCTCTCATTTACAGAAGTAAGAGGGAGTTGGATTCCGAATGTGGAATGATAAACTGCAAGCCCATGACTACCTCAAAGATCTTAACTTTCAGAAGTTATATGGTAGTGATGCCAGACTTGATTTGGGAAATGCCTTTGAGTTTCACAAACTTCCGTCCGGACATATGATTTACAGTTAGTATGATGAGCTCATATATGGTTGAGCCTCTCACTGAATCGGTGCCAAGAATCTTCTGAGATGTCTTTAGGACACAATCTCTCATGGATTGAGATACACTCCCGGAATGCTAACTAGGCAGATAGTGTGGAGGATCTCAAGAGCACTTCTGAGTGTTGATTCTCTTTGGGTTCTACTCAATATCCTGGATGAGCAGGAAGCAGAAGACAATTGCTTTGAGCACCGCTGAGACTGAATACATAGCTACAAGTATGACCTCGTGTGAAGCTTCCTGGTTGCGGG
The DNA here is from genome assembly GCA_000404065.3 of Pinus taeda. NCBI lineage: Eukaryota > Viridiplantae > Streptophyta > Pinopsida > Pinales > Pinaceae > Pinus > Pinus taeda. The sequence goes on from APFE030182156.1 coordinate 68,313, forward strand.
AGCTCTTCAGTGAGTTGTTTGTACACATGAGGATACCACCGTGATCTTCTGTGTCAACTAGGGGGGATTCGATTGTTGAGGAATCTTGTATTCTATAATTGCTTCAGCAAATAGACATTAGATACTACCTAGTCTAGGATATGGTACGTCGATGAGCAAGAAGCCCTAGACGCAGGAGGAAAGGGAGATCTAGCACGGTGAAAGAGGCCTAATGGCAGACCCTAATGCAATCCTATCATGCCCTAATCTATACGTTGTTTTGGAAGGGTTTGAGACAGCGCTTAGACGTAGCAAAAGGGATACCCTAACAGCAATAAGGAGGCTCCCATTCGCTACCCTAACCTGCCCTCATACACTGTCCGAAGGATCCCTTATACGCTGCCCTAATCCACTGTCATAAGGAGGCCTTAAGTATGCCCTAACCGCAGATCTAAGGTAGGGTTACAACTAAGTTAAATGTGTTGTAGCCGCAGATCTAAATGGAGACTTAGTCGCAGATGAAGGAGAGCTCTAGCAGTTGTTAAGGGAGAGGTCTCGCTGCAGTTAAAGGAGGCCTAAATCCACAGTAAAGAGAGGCCAGATCTACAGCAAATGAGGAGACTTATACGCAGCTAGGAGAGGAGGCCTAATCTACAATCAAGAGGAGCTCCTATATGTTATCAAAGGGAAGTCCTAATTTGTCGTCAAGCATAGCCAAGATCTGCAGTAGAAATCTAAGTGTGTTGTAGGTGACAACATGGAAATATGTGTTGTAGGTGTTACAGTGGTAAAACAGTATAGTTGTACATGATCAAATAGGACAGCTACAAGCATGATGACACATGAGACAGTTGTAAGCATGGTGAAGCATGGACAGTTGTAAGCATGGTGAAGCATGGACAGCTTCAAGCATGGTGAAGCATGGACAACAGCAAGCATAATGCTGCAAGTACATTGGGACAGCAATACAGTACTTGGTGCAGCAAGTACAGAAAGCAGTAATGGTGCAGCAAGCACATGGGTGATAGCATGGTGCAACTGTGGCACAAGGTACAACAGTGCCAAACACTGGGACTGTAGTGCAACATGGTGCAGTACGGTGAGGTGCAACGTGATGACGAGATGTAGCACAATGATAGGTGAAGGAGTCACCTTGGAGAATCAGTTGAAGCAACTTGACTTCAACTGATCTCAATTATCATCTTCTTAGAGATTATTTATGCTCTTATCTAGATAAGTCAAAGTGTTGATTTCTGTTGTAAATGTACTATCTCTCTCTCTCTCTTTGTTGAACTATTGAAGAACATATAAGAATAATTGATCAAGGGTTTCCCCACATTGGGGTTTTGTCCCTGGCTAGTGCCACATCTTCTGCCCTCTTGTCTTGGCTTGTCTTCTGCGATTTATGTTTATGTTCTATCTGCGATTTACTTTAATGTTGATGTGATTGCTAATCTAGAAAAGATATTGAGCTAACTGTGAAAATTGAAATAAATTGCTCCAAGCATAGAACATACCTAAAATTAACAGACTCTCATCCTTTGTGTCCTGTGTAAGGGTTCCAGCAAGATGACATTGAAATCCATTTTCAATAAAGCATCCAATCAACAGATGGACACACAACAACCAGAGCTTGAAAATGTCAATTTTCAAGGAAAGCCGATCTACAGTTAACGATAATGCCATTCTTTGGCCTCCATTCTAGTGCAAACCCCAAATATGAGGTGATGAGGTTTACACTGTGGACTCCCATTCTTATATAGGCACAAGGCTATAGTTCATGTCGAGAAAGTGTGGCCATGGCACACTTTTGAGGCCATGGTGAACATTCCTAGCCTATCATTGTACTATGCATGGGTTCTTCTCTGTGAGCAAAAATAAAATTTTCTTTTGAAAATCCATGGATATTTCATACAAAATTTGGTCAACAATAGCCCTTAGAGATATTTAATTTTTTCACAATCACATGCGCTTTGGTTGAAGCTATGGCGAAGGTTCACCTCCACACAATTCCAAATCCTAGTGTTTATAAATGAAGGTGTATTGTGCTCAAATATGCATCCACATGAAGTTAGACCATGCCTATTGATCTTGGTGAAATTCAATGAAAAAAATATTATTTGATTTATGTCCACTTACAGTAAATCAATCATCATTGAATACTAGGACTCAGTGATTAAAATGATGTTTTGCCTCATCCTTCTCCTAGTTCTGGCCAATTAATATGCCATAATAATCTTGCTCTATTTTCTATATTGTTCGCTCTATTTGACTATTGAGGACACTCTTGCTCAATCTATTAAGTGCCTCTTCAAAGTCTCCATCAATTTTGTTGATTGACATTGAATCTTAAAGGCAATTATTTAGTTATCTTGATCTAAAGCATCATCAAGCTAGTAATCAAAGGACTCAATGTATCGATGACACATTCAATCTTAAAGATCAATTCAACTTCAAAATCAAGAATAATGGTAATTGTGATAGCCTCTTTGTAAATTTACTTGTTGAATCGCATTGTAAATGGGTGCATTTTCAGTAAAAGCCAATACCTTCCATTTGTTGAATTAATGGCTCAAATTGATGAATTACTACAATTACTAAATACTTTAATATTCTCTACTATCAACAATATGGTCACAATCGACAAAACAACTCTCATTAATGTACTAATCTATTTACAAAATTCATGTGACAAAATCAAATTTCTCAACTTGAATCACAAGTCCAACAAGATGTAATACAACAAAAGAATCAACATTATGAATTGGTTCTAGTTCAAAACAACTCTCGTTTTGAATTTGAGAATGATTCTTTTTAGTAGCCAACATGTAATCAAATCAGTGGCGCCACTTTAGAAGCAATGATTTTTTTTATAAAAAAAGTTCCACTTGCATTTTCCAAGCCCATCATCAGACCTTGAGAAGAAATCATCAACAACGAGCATAGAACGGGTCTTAGATAAAAAAAGGAAGTGGCCTTTGACATTCCAGATTATTCAAAACCAATCTAGTTCTAGAGTGTTGGATTCCTTCACAAAAATTCATCTGCACTTGCTCCAATTCAAGATCATATTCCTAAATGCCAACATTGTCATCAAGTTGGCCACATGGAGGATTAGTGTTGTGATGATCATCCTTGTGAGCATTATGGAAAGCATAAACATCCTTCCGATGATGTTCCAAATGTAAGAAAACTGCAAGAGTAAAGATCCACTATCGGTGGATCACTTCTTGGCAATGGTCATCAATAGTCAAGAAGATATATCAGACATAGCAAAGAATTTATTCTCGAGTATTGACACATCTTGCAATGGAAAGCTTTTCGTCTTTTTCCCTTGTACTTGACAGGGGGAGATAATACTAGTGGTTAATCGTTAGGCTTCAAGTTTCAAAGTTCTATCAATCAATCAAAAACAAGCGAGTCCCAACTTGAGGCAAAGTCAAAGTTGAAGTCAGAGCTAGATTCATAGCCATATTTCATAAGCATGATTTGGTTTGTGGTCTTCCTTAAACCACCATTTAGTAGGAGACCCATAGCTTCTACTAGACAATAGTTTGTAGTCATCTTTAAACCACCATTTGAGAGCACGTCCATTTAGTAGAAGACACCAGATTCTACTAGCCATTTGGTCTCTGGTCATCATAAACCACCATATAATTTGTGTCTATCCTTAAACTACCATTTAGTAGAAGACATTAGCTTCTACTTGCCATTTGGTTTGTGGTCATCCCAAAACCACCAAATTTAAAGATCGCATTCAGCCATGGGTAGTTGTTCACTTCAATATGTCATCTCTCTAGTTGGACTCACATAGACCACTTTGAATTAAGAGGGATATAGAAAATCCACGAAATTTTGCAACTGCTAATATGAACAATCTGAAAACTACTTTCTTTTCATATAGACACAGAATATCTCTACCAAATTTTGCAGTGAAATAGGAACAAAAATAAATACACAATCACACAATAAAAACACATTTTTTCTAGGGACCGCAACTAGGAAAACCCTCTACTTGTTTGAGAATCTTACTAAAGAAGAATGAGCAATAGATCTCTTACAAAACAACTTTGTTTCAATAGAGAATACAATCTAATTCCCTATGCTTGTACTAAGTTGAAACACTCCTTACAAGACCTCTGATCTACTCCTCGATTTCCTCTTAATTCCTTGCGCATAGGCTCCTCCTAAGTTCTTGCGCAATTCCGAAGGAAATTCCTCTCCCCAATATGTTGATTTGTGGTAGCATTAGATGTGCTCTAGCCATGAAATTTGGTGGAGAGGCTAAAGCACATGATATCTCCAAACCCCAGAAAAGGTTTGGGCAAATTCCACCCAATTAGAGAGAAATTAAAATAATTAATATTTTTAATGGAGTTCCGAAGTCTAAATTTAGGAAAATTAAAATATTAATGGGTATTAATATAAAATTGGGTGAGAATGTTCTAAATGACATGGATCAAGCCAAATCTAGTCTTAGTCGTTGATTAGAGACTTAATCTCGGTCGTTGAAGACTCAACGGGAAAAGTATAAGAGGAAGCTTCAGGGTCAATTGGAGATACACCAAGATTGATCAATCAATTCGACTTTCTGGAGCGAGGTTTGCTAAGAAAATTCGAACAAGTGATCTGAGTTGCAGTGAGTACATAGCAGAGAGGCAGAGATAGTGCCAGAGGGCAGCACAGTGATTGAGGAGGCTACCCAAAGGCAGTGAGAGACTGCACAGAGGCTGAGGGGCCTGCGTGGGTGATGCAGAAGGCCAGAGAGCTAACACAGAGAGGCAAAGGGTTGACGCAGGGGTTTCCAGAGCTACACAAAGGCTAGCTGGGCTGACGCATAGCCTTGGAGAAGCGCTGGAAGCATTTTCGTGGGGCAGACTTGCTGAATATTTGTCTTTGAGAAGAGGTATTACTGCCAGGTAGAAATCTCTGTTGGGTGAGCTAGTCTGGCACCCTAGCTGTACTCAAGAAAACTGCTTAATAATAAAACCCTCAAAATTGTTGCAACGATTTTCCGAGGACGATTGTCCAAAAATAACAGTGTCCCTTGTGTGTTTGTCTCAGTATTTCAGTTGTTGATCTATATATGAGTTAAGGTTGCATTTGTGTTTATTTCAGTATTTATATTTATAAATAACTTGTTAATGGAATGAACAAGTAGGAGAAATTAAACCAGATAATGCAGTAGGGATTTCTAATGTGTCAAGACTTAGAAATTTCAACATGGCATCAGAGCATTGCAGATCACAAGAGAACTGAAGGCACTAGCAGTAATCGGAAAATTTGCAACAGAAACAGTTGTCCCGAGAGACAGAGTTGTTCCTAAGCAGAAGGCAACAAAGAAGGAGTGATGCAGAGGGACTGCGTCATCATTTCGAGCCAGAGAGAGGGCCAGCACAGAGGCAGAGAGAGGCGAAAGAGGCTCATGAAGAGCCACGTCGTCCTACTCAGTCAGGTAGGCTTGACGCAGTTGGCCAGAGGAGTGATTCAGCCATTGTCGGGATTGCGCAGTGCTGAAAGGCTCAGTTTCTTCAGTTGTCGGGGCCTAGGGAGTTGTGGGCAGATTGTGGATTAGGACGTTGGTGGGATGTTGCTGCTGTCGAAGCAAAACAGTACCTAATGGGACAGAACCAAGGTAGAGGGAGTCGCTGCCTTGGCAGATTTCTATCCAAGAAATCCAAATCCAAGTTGTAATTGCAAAGAGGATTGGAGAGGAACGATCAACAGTTGGCAGAGAGAACTTCTAAGAGGGAAGTCGAGACTCAGAAGGAGTCTAGGAGAGAGCTTCCAAGAGGGAAGTCGAGACTCAGAGGGAGTCCAAAAAAGGAGCGGAGATGGCAATGAACGGACTGAGGTATCAGGACAGGTTGGACGAGGCCTCCAACTTTGTCATCTGGAAGGCCAGGATCATGTCTGTTCTGGATAGACATCGCATCAAGGGCTTCGCCTTGAGAACCATGGCTATTCCAGTAGACCCAGTTGATAATGAAAGGTATGAGGATGCAATGGCGAAGGCAAAGTGCATAACCCTTGTTGCGGTCAAGGATCATGTAGTACTGCATATTGCCAAGAAGAACACGGCAAAGGAGATGTGGGATACATTGACGACATTGTATCAAGGCACTTCCGTGCAGAGGAAGATGTCGTTGGAGAATCAATTGCGGTCGTATTAGATGCAGAAGGGGGAGCAAATAGATCTATACCTCAGCAGGTTGCAAGAGATTTGGGACCAACTTACTTCCATAGGGACCACACCAGATCAGGAGTTCATGGTGAGGACCGCCCTGAACGCAGTCTCCGAAGATTGGGAGACATTTGTCCAAAGCATTTTGGGCAGAGCTGATCTTCCAAGATGGGAAGAGATGTGGGCAGCTCTTCACCAAGAAGAGATCAGATAGTTGACCAAGGCGGGAAGTAGTAGCAAAGGAGTTTGAATCAAGAAAGAGGAGGAAGATGCGGCTCTGGCATCTGCTAGACAACAAGGGAAGAGGAAGAAGAAAGACATCTCCAAGGTAAAGTGCTTCCATTGTGGGGAGCTAGGTCATTATGCAACCCAGTGTCCCAGGAAGAAGAAGACTCCAAGGCAGCTCAGACTAAGGCGAAGAAAGAAGTCGAGACAAATGACAAATGTGCCATGAGTGCTCATGCACCTCTAGAGAAGAGGTGGGGAGACATAGAGTTGTAGTTAGGAGGACTACAAAAGATGAGGGGCAGGATCCTTGAGATACCCAAACTCTTGGATCATATCTAGCTACGGGGGCCCCGAATGATAGTAGTAGGATGACGGATGTCTATAGAAGCAAGATATGATGGAGCAACAAGGCAATGCTAGAGTGTTGGGGTCTGTAGCAGCATAGTGGGGGTTGCAGCAATGCGAGATGCAAAGAGGTGTTTGCAGTAGTGCGAGATGCACAGTGGAGGTTGCAGCAGTGCGAGATGCAAAGAAGTGTTTGCAGTAGTGCGAGATGCACAGTGGAGGTTGCAGCAGTGCGAGAGGCACAAAGGTGGTTGCAGCAGCGCAAAGGCAGCAGAGATAGCTTCAGCATCAAGGGGCTTCCAGACTGACAAGGATGTCAGAGTTGGGTAGATAAGTTACTTCTCAATAATTGAGTTGCAATGCAGCAGTTGGCAGTGGTAGTGCTATGGGCAGCATGATGCAACATTAGAGAGAGTTGCAGTGCAAATGCAATTTTGGGAGGAATGAGCAACAGCAGCACGAATGTAGAGGGAGCTGCAGTACAGATGTAGCAGTGGCAGTGGCAGAGCCATGGCAGCAATACAAGAGGCAGCAGCGCAGTGGATGTTGGGCAGCAGGCCAAGCATCAGCACAGGTACCGGTGTTGGATGATCAGTGTGATGTTTAGTGGTGGAGCATTACTAGAGCACATTCCTCGCTAAGAGGGAGTGTTGATTTGTGATAGCATCGGATGTGCTCTAGCCATGAAAATTGGTGGAGAGGCTAAAGCACACGAGATCTCCAAGACCCAGAAATGGTTTGGGGAAATTCCACCCCGTTAGAGAGATATTAAAATAATTAATATTTTTAATGGAGTTCTTAAGTCTAAACTTTGGAAAATTAAAATATTAATGGGTATTAATATAAAACTAGGTGAGAATGTTCTAAATGACATGGATCAAGTCAAATCTAATATTAGCCATTGATTAGAGACTTAATCTCGGTCGTTGAAGACTCAACAGGAAAAGTATAAGAGGAGGCTTGAGGGTCAGTTGGAGATACACCAAGATTGATCAGTCAGTTCGACTTTCTGGAGCGGTTTGCTGAGAAAATTTGAACAATTGATCTGAGTTGCAATGAGGGGCAGTGAGTGCATAGCAGAGAGGTAGAGATAGTGCCAGAGGGCCAGCGCAGTGATTGAGGAGGCTACGCAGAGGCAGGAAGAGCCACGCAGAGGCAGCCAGAGACTGCACAGAGGCACAGGGGCCTACGTGGGTGACACAGAAGGTCAGAGAACTAACGCAGAGAGGCAGAGGGCTGACGCAAGGGGTTCCAGAGCTACGCAGAGGCTAGTTGGACTAACGCAAAGCCTTGGAGAAGCACTGAAAGGATTTTCGTGGGGCAGACTTGCTGAATATCTATCTCCGAGAAGAGGTAAAACTACTAGGTAGAAATCTTTGTTGGGTGAGCCAGTTTGGCACCCTAGTTGTACTCAAGAACACTGCTTTACATAAAACCCTCAGAGCTGTTGCACCGGTTTTCCCAAGTTGGGTTTTTCCGGGGATGGTTGTCCAAAAATAACGGTGTCCCTTGTGTGTTTGTCTCAGTATTTCAGTTGCTGATTTGTATATGAGTTAAGGCTGAATTTATGTTTATTTCAGTATTTATATTTATAAATAACTTGTTAATGTAACGAACAAATAGAAGAAATTAAACCAGATAATGCAGTAGGGATTTTTAACGTGTCAGACTTAGAAATTTCAACACAATAATGTGCACAAGCTACTCTTGGCACACTTTTCTCTCACAAGCTCCACACAAACCTGTGCAACCTTTCCACAAACCCATGACCTCTATTCTCTCTTTTTGTCATTGTAAATGAGTCCATCGACTCAGAACACCTCCATTTGGGGTTTTGCTTAAAGACTTGATGACCAGCATCCAACAGCCGACTGCTGAATCAAATCAAAACTTTTCTCTTTGGGTTTCTTCGTTATAAATTTTTCCTGTCTCACATATGCATGCATTTGGCAATTGCCCTTGTTTCAGGCGATCTCTGTTTGTTTGTTTATATCCTGGTTTTCTGTAAAGCCTAGCAATTTTCTATGCTTCCGCCATAACAGAGGTCAACTCATTCACTCGAATCTGTTGTCCACCCATCTTCTCCTGAGGATGCAGATTATATTAAAGGAATGTTATAATACTGTTTAGTTTGCACTAATTCACTTGTCAGGATCTGAGCAGCAGGGCAAAAAACATTATGCAAAGCTCTCTTTCAGTCCAATCAATCTGCTTTAGCATCATTTATTGGACATTAGTAAAATTATCCTATCTTATCTCTGAGCACTAACCAGTAACAAGGGGCACTTCAACACTGCCCAGGCCCAGATCAGTGCAATGGTTGCAGGTGTTATTCCAACAGGATCCAGGTTCTAAGTGGGAAACAGGATATCTTATTCCTGGGCATATACAGATAATAAATAAGTTGAATTAATTATTTTCTCAAAAGAGAAAATGAATGATGCCAAAACCAAAGAATGATTTGTTTCATTCTGCTACGTTTTGGGTTTTAATGCTCAACTAGTTCACCTTTCAAAGTCTAAGCAGATTGCAACATTATGCAAACCTCTTACAGCACTGATCACTAGGGATGGGCATGTTCTACCCTGCTAATGCAGGCAATGCAAGGTATCACATCTTACTCCAATACGATGTCGGTTACCTGCTCTAAACTTTAGGAACTGAAGGAAAAACAGCATTCTGTGCATATACTATACTGACAACACATAATAAGTTCTTTCCTTGAAAGAGAATAAATAAAAGTAAAACAAGAGTCCAGAATGGGACGAAAGTTTACTTGATCTGCTGTTCTTGTTGTTCATCATTCATAACTTGTGTAGCCTTTGGTAGCTTGGCAGAGTCAACTTCAAGTTGGTGGCAACGATCTAAGTGTCCTTTTTTGAAGTCATCTTGCATATTTTCCAACTCTAATTCTCTTTTTGCAATATCTTCATTCAGCTGGTCGATTTGTTGTCTATAACTTTGCTCCAAATAATCCATCTGGTCCAAAATTTTCAATTAGCTCATGAGAACCTCAAAAACCAAAAGATAACTCTGAAATAAAATATACATAGTTGAAATATCTTGGATTTTTTCATTAAATTTACAAGTCCAAAGGACAACAACAGAATTATACTCAATGCGCAAGTACAAGACACTGACTACTATTTTTTTATTTTTTCAAACTAGGCTGAGACTAGGCTGGGGCCAGCCCTAATGTTAAATAGAAGAATGATCTGCCCAACTGTGGGATGCTGTCACCGGGATTGTTTGAGGCTCGGTTGTGCCTGGACGCCCCGTGAAACAGTTTTTTATCACCACAGGTATCTCCCACCCTCAATCCCTCCCCTGAGATTTGAACCAGTGACTTGATGGGGATTAAACCCCACACAAACCGACATAGATCTCATGGCTTACTGACTGAATTAATTTAGCATGCTATGTTTCAACTTCCATATGCTCGAGTCTCAACTATCAATTAACTATACCTCTTTCTTGGATTCCTCGTGTTGCTCCGTAGCCCTCTGTCTAATAATCTTAATTTCTGCATCTTTCATACGCAATTTTGATGCCACTATACTAACTGTCTCTTCTAAAGTTCTACTGTGTTCCTGCTGTTTGGCAACTTTAGTCTTAAACCAAGTCAGCGTTTGATTATCCTCATCCATCTGCTTCATTGGTTCTACAACCATCTTATGATACGATTTCATATCATACTTCAACCTTGCTTTTCCTGCAAGATAATTTTGCACTGTTATAGTAACTCTTCCCATACAAGATAAAAGCTGTACTCGCATCAGACTATGTGAATCAAAAAGAAGCACCCTCATAATTGCTAAGGATAACACAATTAACTAAAGAATCCTGCTGCACACATAAGACTTTCCTAGATAATACAGTTATGCTCAATGAGCTGTAATTACGTTAGGATACATCCAGAAATTCGCTGCACGTTTTACATCAGAAGTAAAAATTAGGCAACTCATCCGCTTGTGATACATGTCATATAAAACTTAAAAAAAAAAAAATAATACAAACCTTTCGAGTGTCTATTAAATATTTCCATCTCTTCTTTTGTTGCCAAGTAACCATATAGTACACGTTTTCCACCCGGCTGAAATAAGATCCGACGTCGCTCCCAATCATCTTTTCCTCTCCCTTCCTTAAAAAACTGCTTCTGTAAGCGCTCTGCCTCCAAGTACCCCATTGCCGATTCCTCAAATACAAGTACACTCATTCCACGGTGTCCTTTCGGGCCATATGCATGTCTTGCTCTCATGGCTTTATATCCTTTAAAATACTCCAGCAATTCTTTATTTCCCATTCCAATCCACTGGAAAAAGGCAACAAACCATAATCAGGAAAGTAAAGCATTCGAGAATAAACAATGCAAGCAGGTTCCATCGTAGCCCAATTGCTGCTACGTTATATGAACAAAGAACTTAACTAATAACATAACAAGAACAATAAAAGAGGGAAAAACCGGGCACACATACAAAAGAAAAGAATGAACGTTATAAGATAACAAGGACTAAGGTAGAGATTTTGATATGAATAAAATATGAACCTAAAAGGCAAGTTTATGTATAGGTGCATCCATAAGAAGATTACAGCAAGTTCCAGGAAAACCTGCTAGTTGAGTACCCATGAAACCTTCACCATCCTTATTCTGCATGCAATGTTGAACCTGTTTACTATCTTTTTCATCTAAGTAGAGCTACCTCTTGACAAGGCTCGAACTGAATTAGAACAACTAGGAATAAAAATTAGACAACCAGAGCAAAACTTCAGTGTCCACGTTGTGTAGAACTGATGTAAGTACTAGTTTTTGTATATATTTTCAGGAGTCCATATTTCATATAACATGATGAATAAATAATTCAAATGGATATTAAATGTTTTTGGGTGACGTACAACAAGCTAGAGATATACTTGACATTTCCCACAACCGACAGATTGCCTGCTATTTGAAATTCGAATGGTCACGCATTGACTTCAGATTGCCTGTGAAGGCCCTGTCAGAAACTTGGTCCTTAAAAAAGACATGATCTATGAAATCAAGGTAGTTAAACTTACAGGACTCAGCTCCCAGAGGGCTTGCTTATTCGGACATGCGAAAATATTCAGGACATATCAAACCAACCTAAAGAAGAATTCGATTCCACTTCCAGTGCAAACTAATCTCATTATGATTTCCCAATACCTATTAAAAATATCTTGATTGTAGGGGTATTGATCTCGGTGGAAACTGTCCATGGACCACATCACCGGTGTATAGTTGACCTAAACTTTCAAGCAATGGAGCAAAAATTCGTATTATCCTAAGGCAGTGTTGCTAGAGTTTGAAGTAAGAGCAGAAGCAGAAACCCTGGAGAACCATTTCTAGAAAGAAACCTTGTTGCAAAAAAAATTATATAACCTATATTTTATTTTTTTAATGCACATACTACATATATCCAAAACATAAGCAGAATATTAAATGAGTTGAAAAATATCAAAACATACATATCTGTGCTACTTGTAAACGAATATTACATTACATTATTATGAAAATAAAACTATCGTCTATAATAAATTAATCAATTAGAATAGCAATCATGCAAGACACATTACACTTATAACATAGATCATTTAGCAATTTGCCAATCCAACAATTTACAAAGTTTTACAACAAATAATGGAAAGTACATTGCATATGCTCTGACACCTTTTTGTAAAAGTTGTCACGGAGTGTGAAAGCAAATATTACAGCTATTCGCTGGAACCACGATGAATAAAACGCATCTTAAATACGGTCATGTCATATATATTTTTGGAATGCCAATCCCGACGATGCCTTTCCGACCCTGGCAAAACCATCTAAGCACCTTTTTGCAAAATAAGTTGTCACAGGGTGTGAAAGCACCCATGTCTACAAATATTATTGCCACTGGGTAGAACCTCGGTGGGTAAAAAACATCTTTAATTTAAAGCTATGGGGTCATGTCATACATTATTTCATAGTTCCACCAAGTTTCCGGGACGTGGGATGGGGAGGGGAAACGTACCAAGTTTTTGGGACGAGGGATGGGAAAGGGGAAATGTAGAAGTGGCCTATGTAAAAGCTTTTTATTAATTTTTAGGAAATGTAGAGAGGGATGGGGGAGGGGAGATGTAAAAGTGGCCTATGTAAAGGTTTCCTATTAATTTTTAGGAAATGTGAAGAGATTTCGAAGTTTTTAAGGGACTTCTATAAAAATAATAAAATACTAAAAAATTATAAATATATCTTTGAAATTTTACAATTTAACTATCTTTATCATTATAAAACACTTACATCAAGGAATTGTGTATGAAAATAAGGGAAAAATGACGAGCGGGTGGAACGATTCGAGTGCTTTCAACAACAGCAACAACGGTTCGAGTCCCATGGGGGTTGAACCGGACGGCTTATTACTGGAAGCCACGCAGCAGATCAGGCACGCCTCAGGCAGCTTGCAAAACGATGTTTTGTTGCTTGGTGGCACGAGTGGCCACAACAGAGACGCCGAGCACAGCTTCGCTTGGCCAGAGATGTACACGAAGCCGCTTGTGGGATCCATCCAGATCTATGCGAGGCCCATCTTTCTCTGCTACAAGAATCCCAAGATATGGCCGCCTCAGGTGGAGGCTGCTGCATTTGATCGCTTGCCCAGTCTCCTCGCTGCAGCACGCAAAGCTCGCAAAAATGAGACTCCAAGAAAGACGAAAATGGAATACAGAGCTAGGGTTTCTCTGAGTGACAATGGGATTTGGGGCGCGGCAACCATATACTGTTCCTTGAACAGATCGTTGGGTTGCAGGGCTACAGATCCACCGGGCCGATGGTGGCTACTGTTCTGTGGAAGGAACTTAATGGAGGAACTGGCTCAGTGGGAACACATAGTGCCATTTTGCCACATATACTATTGTTATTTCTATGAGCCCATAGATGGCGAACCCTCTTGGATGAAATGGCTACTACGGATGTACTGGAAGATTGTCTGCTCTGTGGGGACAGTGTTTCCCTCCGGGCACAAAACATTTGATTGAAGCGGGATTGGCACATCGAACCCCTGTTGTTGCCTACCGCGGACTGAGGGCTATGCTATGGGTTGCAGAGCAACTAAGGGAGCATTTTGGCAGGATGGGTCACTGGGCACGAGGCGCCATGGTGGAGGATGGACCATCCGACGATTACTTCCATGAACCCTCTGCAACCGTTGGCTACCAACATTGCTCAACAGTCCTGCGATTCATGAACAAGTGCATGGACGCGCGTCGACGTGTCTCGTTGTATGCACTGTTTGCGGAGACACAAATCTACACCCTCCTACATTCTCTATGGACTACTGTGTCGTTCGGGCTATCTCCATTTATGTGGTCTACTGATCATAAAAATGAGCCCGGCTAGCAGAAACTGGACAATACATACATGAAGGAGTTCACAGAGAACCCATTGCAAGGCGCCGCATCTGACCCTGCATAGCCTAGCAACCTCCAATTGGAAGCAGAACCCTTGGTAAACTCTCAGCGATATCAAATTTTTATTAAAACCCCTTTGGGGATATCTATCTTGGTTTGGGTTCTTGCAACAGACTCTGTTTTACATTTGAAGAGTCGCATTTTCCACCACATTGGATATCCTGCCGAATCTGAACATCTGATATATAGGGGCAAAGCTCTCCAAGATACCAAACCTCTCATGGACTACAATATTATATCTGCATCTACAATAACACTCAATATGACACTGAGAGGTTAACACTCAATATGACACTGAAAGCTGGCGCAGGTGGCGCAATAGCAGCCTACAGTAAAACAAAACAAACAGGAGGCAACATAGAGAGCAATTCAACAAAAAAATATAGAAAAATATAGAAACACAACAGAAGCACAAAAACGCAAGGCTTTCTTTCAAGAACATCTTCAAGGGTAAAATACTCCTACAGCAATACCAAAGCAAGTTGGAACTGAACTCAGCCCATATATTGTGGAGCAACTGAATTATACCCCAGAATTAAGCATAGATATACCAAAAATAGATGAACAATGTAATATTTTTGAAAAACAAGCTATTATTTGTAGATTCAACTGTTTTTGGCCAAAACCTGTTGAGCTCTTCCAATGGATTTTCAAAAACTGGACTACTCGCTGTGAAATTCATCTCTGTGCCAAAGGTTTCTTCATTGTAAATTTCCCTTCAACAAAGGCTAGAGACATTATTCTATATGAGGGAGCATGGTTTTGGGGCTCCACGGGCCTCTTCATCACACCATGTTTTCCAAAATTTGATACAAATACTATGGTTGTATCCAGGATGCATGTATGGGTCCGTTTACACAATCTCCCATTACATATTTGGAACCAACAAGTCTTTGTTGGTATTGGAAACACCATTGAGAGATACATTAAAATGGATTCACAAAGACTGGAGGAAAGAATTTTCACTTTCGCACGAATTTGTGTGGAAGTAGATCTCAGCAAAGGCCTGCCAGACCGCATACAATTGAAACACAAACAGAGGTGCTAGACACAGATACTAGATTATGAAAATTCAAAATACAACATTTAGATGCAGAATCTACCGGCAAACATGACACCTACAAAATACATGCCCTAAAGCCAAAAAAGATACACGAAGAAAGAAAAAAAGAAGGAAGCAATTCAAGGGATGGCAATTTCCCCCACCATTGTCAAATGAGGAGGAAGTTGATGTGGAACATCCCATATCCAATGAAAACAACCAGATGGACAAAGAACTAGAAGTACAGGAAACAAATCCACAAAGATCCAATGGACTCACAACCAGCAAAGACACCAGATATAATGGATACCAATGGATCTAAGAGACTAAATACATCAGAGAATTTTCATTCTGATAAGGGCAACCCTCAACTTGAAGCTAACACTTCGCTTGCACTTGTATCTTCGATGCCGACTAAAGGGGAGTGGCGCAAGGTTGAGAAGAAAAAAAGGGAGAAAAGCATGACCTTTCTCCCCATTTGTATAATATTTTTTTTGCTTTCTATGAACATCTGGTCAACAGTCTTTGACTTGCTGATGAATGCGTCTCGCATCTACAACATGTAATTTTGTTTTCATTAATAAAATTACAATTTTTCTTCCGGATTAAAAAAAAAAACACTTACATCAAGAAAGATAAATCAATGAATCATATAACTGAAACAAATTTAAAACGAAAAGCATGATGTAATAATACATGTAACTATAACATTGTACAATGATAATAAAAGTTTAAACCATATTGAAGTTCCAATTGTGAAAACTGAATATTGAAATAAAAGTCAACTATACATCAAGATTCAAATTTTTATAGTCAAGTCTAATATATCATATATCAAGATTCAAAACAAACTAAAGTCTACAAAAGTCCAAAACATAAAAGCAAATAACAT
Source organism: Pinus taeda (assembly GCA_000404065.3). Lineage (NCBI taxonomy): Eukaryota > Viridiplantae > Streptophyta > Pinopsida > Pinales > Pinaceae > Pinus > Pinus taeda. The sequence goes on from APFE030182156.1 coordinate 84,444, forward strand.
AAGAACATATCAAATAACAAATGAACATAATTGCTCAAAGTAATGCCCAGCTAATCTCTGCATCCAACTGTTGCATGAATAAATGAGGATCAACCATGTCACCATCTGAATTAGAATCACTTGCATTCTCTAATATGCTAAGAGGCACACCAATCAACATCTCATCGTGTTGTTGGTCCCTTCAAATATGAAATAAACAAAAAAACCCTCCCCTTTGATTCATAGTATATTTTGTAATACTTATAAAAAAGTTTAGGGATTTGACTTTTTTTTATGATTTGACCTTAATTTTTTTTTGGAACGTTGGAAACGGAAACATCCCTTTTGAGTTTGCTAGCATTTCCATTTTTTGGGGACTTAGGGAAACGTCCCATAAACATCTCCAAGTCCCTAGGACGCAAAAAAACGTGGAGACGAATTTCCCAGGTGGGGGACGTGTTTCGTGAAACACTGCATTATTTCATTGTAACAAAAATCCTCTATTACACGGGAATTGCTTCCTAGAAGTGGGAAACCCGTTCCAGTGGTTCCCGCGCTCCTAGAAGCTTTGGAACTGTATGGGAACATTCCCTTTTCTGTGGGAGCTGCAATGGGAGCTTGGGAAAGTTCCAGGAGCTTTGAAGACTGTTTTTTTTTGGAGTTCCCGCGTTCCCTGGGGTTGGGGAATACAAAGCATGTAGACAAATATGTTGAACTTCCCACAAAACATGAGGCTATCTTGAAACCTTCGCAGGAAGAAAGGCCAAAGACATCCTTAACACCGATATCCTTAATTGAGAAACTGAAGCAATCCCTTGATGGGTTACGGAAGCATGTGACACCTCAATGTAAGGGCGATATCTAGGATGCCATGTTGATGAGTATTTTTTTTTGTTTATGTATATGTATCGCAGAAGATTGTGTGCATATTGTTAAGCTCCATTAATTTTTACCTACAGTTATGCAGTCTTTCTTTAATTTTTGGAAACCAACTGCAGTAGTTTCCTTAAATTAAGGAAATCAACTGCAGTTAATTAATTTTATGGTTGGAGCTTCTGAAGTGGTCCATAACTCCATCTGGAGTTCTCTACCTTGATCTGTGGAACACCTGACACATAGCCATTAGAAGCTTGATGGAAACTTGGCTATAAAATCATCTGATTGGTCCCCAAGCTAGCATCTCAATCCCCTTCAGTTGTTTACACCATCTAGCTGAGAGAGCATAGCTTGGAAGTGCCTTCAGATTTTCTGTGTTTTTTCAATTGCTTGGATAGAAGAAGCTGGAGCGCTGTTGAAGTGAAGAAGCAAGTGGACTGTGCAGCAAGAGCGTCTTCAATGGCTGGAGGTATTCCTGAAATCATTTTATAAAGTTAAATTTTAGATTCTTTAATTCAGCATAAAGAATCGTTGCTGTAAATTTTCTAACATTTGGTATCAAAGCATGTTTATCTCTGCCTTGGAACGTTTTTTCTACTTTTCGGAATAATCTGCAAAAAGGATATTTTAAATCCATCGGGATTCAGATCTCATTCAAGTTTTTTTTACTGCCGGCTAACGCTCCATCTTGATGGCAAGTTTTTCCCAGCCACAGTCGGCTTTAGCTCGAATGTTTATTATATATATTTCTCTAGTTTTCTCTGAAAGTATAACATCAACAACGCAACAAGACATTCAAACCATGGACTGATTTAATGCTGCCAGATCGGAGATATTTCAATCGACTTAATAAATTTATACTTGTTGTCTCAAATGCTTCCAATTCGGAGGTATTTCAGTCGAATTCTTGGTAAATTTAAGCTTGCTGTTGCAATTACCAGTTACCACCAAATTTAAGGCATTTGATTCGGATTCTTACTAAGTTTAAGTTTGCTCTTGCAAAGACTCTGAAATCTGAAGTAGTTTCTTCAAAAAAAAGACACAGGAAAAGTGGATAAAATAATCTATAAAGAAAAGATTATTGGAAGAGCTATCTCTTTCTCCGGAACAGATGGTAGTCACTGTTTGCCTAAAGCACTTCCCATTTTGCATTTATAAAGCTGTTGATATTCAACAAGCAGTCATAAGTAGAATTTAAGAGATTGTTTGTGTTTCACTCCTAGATGCCCTTACAAAATTATTTATTTTAGATTTAAGGCATTAAATGGTAGAATAGAACACACGCAATATTCCTGTAGTTGCCTTTAGCATAGACAAGTTACAAACAATGGCTAGAAGGAGGGCGGTTTATCTCTGAGTTAAGCCTGTCGGCACATGCATACCGTAAGTCAATTTATTTTAGGAAGTCCTGTTGAATAGTCTGAATATTCAAGAAATTAAGTATGCTGAAGCACCTAGAATAATGTTAGCTGCTTCATGAAACAGTGAGTTCTTTGGCATATTTCCTGTTTTGTTTTTCCTTCCAGCGGAATTTCCTTATCTCAAAATGCAGTAAATGAATGGTTGCGGGGTTCTGTCTTTAGACATTATTAATTATGATTTTCATGTCCCTGCAACGAAACGTGTGTCTGATATGCACCTTGATATCAGATATCTCTAGTTCCATATTTTGGGGCCTGGTTACAATATTTGAGGTTGTTTGTGTGAAGCATCCTCTAGCTTTGAAGTTCATATCAGACCCTGGTTTAATTGGGTTTGTGCTAGTACCTAGATTCACGGCACTGTAACACTCACAAGGGGAGCACATGCGAAGAGTTGATGGATTGCCCTGGCTCCCGGGACTTGAAGTAGAACCCAAAACCTGAAGGAAATGGAATACGGGGCCTCAATACATATGCTGAGTTGACATTTTGATTTGGTCGACCTCTGTATGAAGAAATCCCGTGGAGCTGGTAGCAGTGACAAGCTGACTATGATTGAAAACAACCATCTCTTTGTAGCTTCGGAAGCCGAATACATCTTCCTCGAAACAAAGAATGGGCATTTCTTTACATCTGAGCTTGAGTGCTATTGTTTTCCACTCTTTTGAACATGGGAGAGTTTAAGGCTGCGAAAAGCCCTATCATGACTGCTACGGATGTTGCTGCCCGTGGTTTGGGTAGGGAGATTTAATTTGGCAATTAATTTTGTATTTTATTGTTTTCTATGGCCCCAATTTGCATTTCCTTTGGTTATTGGCTAGTAATAGGCAATTGGCATTGAGTTGACCGGGGAATATGCTATTCGGTTTCGGAATATATATTCTTGAAAGGGTTTAATTTCTCGTTGAAGCTCCAAATGTCCCAAATTTAATAGTCAAATTCCAACCCTGATTTCATTTAAATAGTTGCAATTTTATTTCAAAATAGTCAATGAAGAATACAGATACAATAGTCACCTATCCTTTTACTGTTCACAACTGGCCCTTTTTCTGCTGCCTCGTGATAGCGTTGATTCTTGCTCTTTAGCATCCATATTCACTTGACACCCAGGATCATTATATATGTTAGTTCTGGATAGGGGAAAGATGCAAAGACTCGAATACAGGGTTTGCACCCTCGTGCCTGCTTTGCTATTGGCAAAACTTTAGGACTCTATTTTGCCCTATGGCCTTCTTTGGCATGTTGAGAGAGTGAATATGGATGGTTTGTGGTTGGACGCAGTCCGCGGAAGTATGTGGGTAGGTTCGAACCTGCCACGGTGCATACTACCCTTGTGGAAAGTTGGCATTCATTGCTGCGTATATGACCACTCCATGAGATACCACAGTTAAGTATTCAGAGAGCAATTCCCCATTCATGGTTTCTGTTGCAAGAGTAAAGACATTTCTTGCGACGGTAAGGACTGTATGTATGCCGAAGCTTTTGCAGTACTATTTTGGGGTGATCTGCTCTCAGAAGGTGCAGTATTAAGGTATGCTGTTGCTTTTGGTAGCTTTTAGGCTTTTAGAATCCAATGATATGATAATCTCCTACCCCGAAGCCCCGGGTCCAGGCATGAGATCTATGACATGGAGTCGATTCTTTATTTATTTAAAGGTAAAGCTCAAATGGATCTTTTCAATTGTAAATCGTTTTGATGTGCAAACCGTCCAACAACAATTTTTTTTTTTTTTGGGATTTAAAGCATAAACGGTTTGTATAATTATCAACCTGACCATGATTTTGTATGTCATGGTTTTATTCTAAATTAATAGTTTCCACACTTGAGGAATCAACTGGACTGGATTAAATTATAATAACTATGTAGGTTCAATTTATTTTTATTTTATTTTTTTAATTTTTTTTTTTTTTACAGCGATTCCTTCAATTCCAGAATCAATCAGTTTGCCAAATACGCCAGGCACCACAAGCAGCTCACTTTCTCAATGAAAACATTTTCTCAGTGATCACCATCACTGCTTTGGTACAGCTAAACTGCCATGTCAGGGGAGCACTTTCTTGATTGTCTTGTTGTTTTTTGCTTCTTTCTTTCCCGGGTAGCTGAGGGCAATCCTACGTATGTGAGTATTTGTTTAAGAATCTTGAGCCTGGAATTTGATGTTCCGGATTGCCTGCCTGCAAATCAAGTCATAAATTGTGGGCATATAGCTACAGATCTCTACATAAGAGGTTAAGGTAGATGTCAAAATCAATCAATTTGGCAAATGTCTTCTAATGACATCAATCTCCATATATTGTTTCCCATGCGAAACCGGTCTCAATCGCTGTTGCAAATTTTTCTATATAATCGTTTGTCTATTGGTGTCGAGATAAGCATTAATTAATTTCAAGCAAAAGGTTTTACGAGGATCCAAGGCCCATTTGATCCTCGGTGAAAATTATTGCTGCTATGAGAACATTTAAGACAACCTGTACAGTGATGCTTCATCTATTCTATAGAATACCCTCAAAGTTACAAAGAAATCTTCGTTTTTTGCTGTCCATGTGTCCATATGATAAATTAGTACTCATGCCAAAGATGGCCTTTCATTCTCATAAATGGGTATAGGGGTTATCGTTTCTACTGAACCCATTAATATTTTATCCTTTATAACACGGGTTCATATTTTATCCTTTATAACAAGGAGTGCACAGGCTAAAATAAAGATAGAACCAAATTATGATGGCATACTTCATTGAATGGGAGGGTCACCCGATCACCTAATAAAGAAACTTGTCACACATAGTGACATGTGTTAATGTTTAAACGATTGTTTAAAATATTGAGCAACGAGGGTGCTGTCTCTTCAGAGAACCCTTGCTATGTTGCTTTTGACAGCATCTTGTGCATGTGCTATTTTTAGACTTTGAGGACCATCCAAACTTCCGTTGTCTCAAGTAATTAGCTGTATTTTGTAGGAAATATTTCCATCTTGGTATGTGTTTGATAAAATTTGCACTTGAACAATTTGCGGATTCTCGGATGCTTTGAGACGTTTTGCTTATGAAGTATGAAAAATAAATTCTAATGAAGCATCTAGGGAGAAGGGGTTAGTGGGCTCTAACTTAAACGTGCTTACGGTTTTAAGTTGTTGCTTCATAATTGGTTTGTTCTCTCATAATGAGGGTAAATTGAATGGCGCCATGTCAATGGTAAAGTGGCAATGTTGCTATTTCCATTCAAGGTTCAGATCCTTATATAAATTTTATATGGTTGCCTCTTGTGGGCTGTTTCACAGCATCTTAGTTGAAGGATCGCTTTCCTGAGTTGTGAAACATTCGGCTCTTACTTGGCCTAATTATTTTTATATATATATTTGTTTCATTTATAAACTTAAAGACAGAGCCTGAAGTCAAGTCAGCTAGCCTTCGAACTACATTTGCTATGCAAGTGCAAAGTAGATCAATGCTGCTTCAGTCAATCTCCGGGTTTTGTTTATAAATTGAACAAACGATTTGCGGTCATTTACGGTCATGTTGACTGCTTTAGCTTTAATTTTGAAGAATTATTACTGTTGTTTACCGTAATGCTGACATTTATGGCAGTGATTTACGTTATATGGAGACATTATTTTACTGGTTAAATTTTGTTTATACCATTTATGTAAAGAATAATGTCTAGTGATCTATATAATTTTATTTAATTAGAGAATAGCCACAACATCTTTAATTAAATAAAATTATACATTTTGATTGGTTAGATCACATAAAGATTATTTAGACATTAAATTGTAATTAATTAGACTAAATATAATAAATTTTATCCCACAGGAATTTTTATTATATTTGTGTAATTAATTAGGATAAAATTTCATAACCTACCCACAGGAGTTATGAATGAATAGTTTTATCATAAAGTTCAAAACAATGAATAATTGAATCTGCTTGAATTAAAAATTTTGCCCACAGGCAATTTTTATGTCATTAGATTCAATTCTGAGCATGAATTACATTGGTAAAAACATTAAGCCTCAATTTTATCGGATGTCTCCGAGTGAATAATTGAATCTGCTTGAATTAAAAATTTAGCCCACAGGCAATTTTTATGTCATTAGATTCAATTTGAGCATGATTTACATTGGTAAAACATGACATTTTATTAAGCCTCAATTTTAAGTTTCTTGAAAATGACTTGATCAGTGGGAGCGATCAAACCAGAAACATAGTTTTTGAGAAGGATCATTCAGAGTCTCACCCTTCCACTATGGAAGACAAGTTCGTTTCCTGTTTTGAGGCTACTGTACATGGTGTATGGCTTAAGAATTTCATTTCTGGGCTTAGAATTATGGATTCTATCTCTAAGCCATTAAGAATATATTGTGATAATTCAGCTGTTGTTTTATGGCTAAAAAGTGGGAGTCGAAATAAACACATCGACATTAAGTATTTAGCTATAAGGGAACGTGTTAAAGAAGATAAAGTGTTCATTGAGCACGTCAGCACTGAATTGATGATCGTCGATCTTTTGACTAAGGGCATGCCACAATTTAAATTCAAGGATCATGTAATGAAAATGGGACTTGGTTCCATTATGTAGTTTCTCATTGTATGGACAATGAAATTCTTAATTATTGTGACGTTTTTTCTCATATTTATGTGCACCTTAAATTGATTTGAGAAAATTCATTTAAGAAGGACCAAGAATAAACATAAGGTTTATTCATTAAGAAATTGTTGCTACATAAAGTATAATAAGAATAAATACATAGTAATACATGGAAGATAATACTCGTTATTAGAGGACTTATCGCCATGATTCTTGTATCTATTACTTAATACAGATTATCAATGGTTTGTTGAGACATTAAGTTTGGAAGTATGGACCAAGTGGGAGAATGTTAAGCTCCATTAATTTTTACCTACAATTATGCAGTCTTTCCTTAATTTTTGGAAACCAACTGCAGTAGTTTCCTTAAATTAAGGAAATCAACTGCAGTTAATTAATTTTATGGTTGGAGCTTCTGAAGTGGTCCATAACTCCATCTGGAGTTCTCTACCTTGATCTGTGGAACACCTGACACATAGCCATTGGAAGCTTGATGGAAACTTGGCTATAAAATCATCTGATTGGTCCCCAAGCTAGCATCTCAATCCCCTTCAGTTGTTTACACCATCTAGCTGAGAGAGCATAGCTTGGAAGTGCCTTCAGATTTTGTGTGTTTTTTCAATTGCTTGGATAGAAGAAGCTGGAGTGCTGTTGAAGTGAAGAAGCAAGTGGACTGTGCAGCAAGAGCGTCTTCAATGGCTGGAGGTATTTCTGAAATCATTTTATAAAGTTAAATTTTAGATTCTTTAATTCAGCATAAAGAATCGTTGTTGTAAATTTTCTAACACATATTGTATGTGATAGTCAATGCTTAACCATTAGAGTCGCTTTACTTTTTTTCATAAGAATAACTAGAGACACATAGGTAAAATTGTTCCTTTGTATTTGTAAAGCAGATTGTTTCAAACACTGGTCATGTTTCAGAGAACTGATAATAAACTTGACATTTTAATATTTTATATATATATAAGGGAGAGACTTGAGAAGAGAGACACCCAAAGAATATATTTATATATAGGAGAGATTATATATTTTAAATTGATTTAATATTTGAATATTTTGATTTAATATAAATTTTGATTATTATATATTTTTTATTTTTATTTCTTTTATTATATAATATTACCGTTCTTGATTAGCCATTTCCTATAAATTTTGGAGAAACCTCTAACCGTTCCCAACACCCGTACCCAAGTTCCCAACGTTCCCACTTTCCAGAAATTCATACAACATAGCAAAAATCCCAACTATGCCTCTTTAACCCTCTAGCAAAAACCATTTCCACCTCGTGAAACACTGCATTATTTCATTGTAACAAAAATTCGGTGATTTGTATAAGAATCGGGAATGACCAATATAAGACTCGGATACGAGCAAAAGAATTTTGCTAGCAAGGATGGGTCCTATACGGGTCTGTACAAGTTTGATACCAATCGTATGTGAGTCAACAAGTCAACACGGGTCTTATGCAAGTCAGTGTGAGTAAGAGTCTTATGCGCGAGTTCTATGAGATTGACTCATTTCAGCGTATGACTCGTCAATATCCGCAAACCTTTAAGAGTACTAAGGTTCGTGCTTCACTGTGTATACTCTATATAGCAAGACGACAATACATTTGCATCTTTGTTTTTTCCTCGGAAGGGTACATTTAATAAATCTCGATAAAAAACAAACTCGTAGCAAGAGCCTTGATCCTCATATTGAAACAAACTCATACTAAGAGCCTTGATCATTTATAATGGGTAGCTATATAGCGTGTCAAATGGACACGTCATATAAATAGTAACCGATCTCAAAAGTTAAGAACTCGTTCCTGCTATTTCCTAAGTTCCCGGAGTTTTGAAAGTTGTAGAAATGTTTCAGAAGCCTAGGGAGTAATTTCAGGAACTTGGGAACTATTGGGTGGGGGAATGCACCAATTTCAATTAGAGTATTATAAATTTAAGTTTTTTAAGTATTATTTTTTTTTATCGGTTTGAATTTAAATCTGGTTAAAGAATTTAGAAAAATTGTTCGAATTGTACATATTAATTGTTAAGAGATTGCACAATTTAAATTGTGGTAACGGTTTTAAAAGCATAATTTAAATAATGAAAATTTGCAATTTTATCAACAATTACATAACTGGATTCCAAAAACGTCCCGTATAAATGTTTAAATGTGTACTTCCCAATTTCGTTCCCATGGCATTCTGCGTCAAATAACCCAAATTAACTGTGTTTTGACATGCTTTTCTGCCAGGTTACAACACCACATTAGCCCCGCTGGGTCCAATATCACCAAATATGATGGATGTATCCTTATGAAGTTGCATATTTGCGTGGTTTACGATCATTGAGTCCTAGTCAGGGCATTGATTTGAAAGTTTAACGGTGGTTGTTATGTTTGCCATAGGTGTATGACGCCCTTCATTTTAAGGTTGTCATGTCTCAGGTCTATTGAATACCGTTATTATTCTTTTTATTTTATTTATTGTCAATGGCTCTATATAAACAGGCGCAATTTCAAAATTCGTCAAAGTTTTTAAGGTTGTCTGTCTCAAGTCTATTGAATACCGTTATTATTCTTTTTATTTTATTTATTGTCAATGGCTCTATATAAACAGGGGCAATTTCAAAATTGGTCCAAGTATTGGGTTAATTACATTGAAAGATGTAGTTTATTTTTAAATAAGGTTTTCACAATTTTTATTTTAAAAAAAATTGATGGTCTAGATTTAATAATGTGAGAATATTTTGTCATATACACAATACAGAATCAAATGGATGAAATCAAGAATTTCTAAATTGTTTTTACTTTCCAATTTTCATTTTTTTCCTAGTATTAGAAATGGCACATAAATATTTTAACTGTTATCAATATTAATCAGCCATTTAATTCATATAACTATACTAGTTAAAAAAAAAATTGTAAAAATATGTTTTAATATTAACCTTATACATACCATTTAAATATTTATGTATATCAATATTAATAGATATTAATGGTCACATTTTTAAGAATATAAGAAAGTTATCTAATGCACTTATCTCTTCCATTTTTTCCCTTAATATATTTTGTTATACATATCTTAATATATATTATTGTCGCTTTTAACTTGGATGAAACTTCTAGCTAATTCAAGCATTGATACCTCATCTTGAAAACTTGTGCAACAAGCCTAAATGTCATGACACATCACCATCACAATACCTCTTTTACATTTGGTTATGTTCTACGATCTACCCATCGTAGATTCCTGAAATAACAGGCCAGGGTGCAAGTCGAGGGAATTGCAATGAGGCATTTTGGTCTTCCCTACAGCGATTTACAATGCACTCAAACTTTTGGATGTTTTCTTTATGATCAAGGCCCATGTGAGCCTCATCAGGCCTATTCCAAAAACCTCGAGGTAGCTTTGCTCACTTGCCTATAGACAAGAGGCTTCTTGGTTGGGAGGAGTCCAAGATCTTGTGGTTTGGCTTGCCTTTATTGGGATTTCCTACAAGGCAGAGTTTTAGTGATTACCTAAAATTAGTTCGCCAAATTCATTTGGATCTAGGTTAGTGACATGTTCGCTTTCCCCAAGAAATTTGTTATGTGGTTTGTTATTTCCCACTTACTTCATCAAATTTTGCCCTACATAGAAGCTCTAGTGGGGATCTATACCAACCAAGATTCATAAGCCAACATCATATAGTACTTAGTTCAGGGGAGGTTATTCTTTTGAGAGATTTCAATGCCCATACCAAGACACATAGATTCTATTACACGGTATGATCTAGGTGGGATATTGGTGGTCACCCGCCTATTCCACCTAGACCTCCAGTGTGTTTCATCAGTTTCCTTGATTATAGCACAATTTATTATTTTTAGCAATTTTTCGAGTCCTGAACTTCAGTTGATGTTTTCACCCCTTAAACGACATTTTTTTGAAGTCCACAACAAGCCACAACTTTGCCGCAAATCTTGTAGTACTCGGAGAGATCTTTCTAACGAGGTATCGTTAGAATCAAACGGAGATCATATGACCAAGTTATGACCCCAAGAAGTTGGTTGCCAAACTAACTCCAAAAGGGCCCACAAACTCTTGACATTCCATCTCCTAGGGTCAGGGTTTTGGTTGTTTAGGGTTTCCCTTTGTTGGTCAATAACAAAAAGGCCCTTGAGCCTCATTGTAACAGTTCAAAGGCATGCAGCGGCCACATCTCTTCTCAAAGATAAGCTACCATCACTCGAGCTAGTTTATTTCCATTTTGTATGTAAGCATCTTTCAATTTTTTGATATTTTAATGAAATGCAAATTTACCATGTTGCATCTTTGTGTTTATGTTTATATTTGTATTTTGTTTCGTTCCTACATAAATCTGGATCATGGTAGGGCAAAGGATATACTCTTTATTTCCCATAGAGATTCAAAAGATGCCATATCAACCTATGGCAAACATCTCCTACAACTTGATGAATCCCATGACCTAATCTTGAATAGGATCCATTGTTTCCCTCGCATTGGGGGAGCTAGTGGGTAGACTACATTCTAGTCAAACCAAGATATGCTTCACTTTATCCATCAACTCTTTGTTACTCTCACACTTGCAACTAACCATGTCCTCCTCTCATATTCCCTTTCCATTTCCCTTTGCACCCCCTTCCCCTTTGTTGATTTTTTTCTTAGCACTTCAGAATCAGGGTTATGTCTAAAACGTGACCACAAACAAACTGAAATACCACAACTCCAAGCACTTTACATAGTGGAAATGTAACAACAATGAATCAACAAAGTATGCAATAATTTTGCAGACCCAAAACTTGATTTTATCACAACTTTAATAAATAAAGCATAGGGCTCCCATACCAGGGACCATGGCCCTTACAATTAACCCTGATATAAAGAAAACTAGGGCTTGAGATCAACACCTTATTACTCTAAATCTGCCCAAGAACAAGAAAAAACTTGACTTACTTGTTGAAGAAGCGCTTACACCAGCGCTTTCAGTCCACTTGTCTTGAACACCTGGTAGGTCCTTTGCCACCTATACATGTAGAGAATATTGTTGCTCCAATACCTTTGACTTCAACTGCTCACAAGGAAGTTTCCACCTTCATATTCACTTACACCCTTCAACTCCAACACATAGCCTTCACACAATGATTTGCCACATCAAAAGGAATGTACACTAGGCTCCACAAATCTGCCTTCTGACAGTGGATTGCTTCTTCAAATATCACAGTACATAGGCACAAATAAGCTTGCAACACACAATCCCTTTTATTACTCCAAGGCAATTGTTCATAGCATTCAACAAGGTCTGCTCATAGTGATTTATCTTCCACAAAATTCATTGAACATTAGGCCTTCAACACTCTGCCCATACACAACTTAATGGACAGACCTTAACACTTGTGATCTCTGCAATCATTGACACAAGACACTTCCTCAATACACACCTTGTTGGCCTCTGCTCAAGCCTTAGGAAGCTCGGTCCTATGACACTTTATCTCTGAGATTCTTGGCCCTAAACCAGTCTTCTGATACCAACACAGGTTCGTATCTCAACCTCTTGTGGCCACCTCAGTTCGGACCCTAAACTTAGGTCTGTGATCACTGCAACAACCCCAGCCTAGGGATTTCTCCTGTGTTGGAAGGTAAGGGAACTCGACCCGAGTTTCTGCCTCATCAAATAGAGCTTTTGGACTCGCTTTTCCACAAAAAATTAGGGTTATGACCCTCTCCAATACTTCAGAAGAAACTCGCACCAGTCAGTTGTTCATTCACCCACAAACAAATATCTCAAACCACTGAACCATACCAGAACAATCACGTCCAACCCTCCATGTCCTAGGTCAAATTAGAACATCACAAAGAGACTTGTCCTACTTCTCCAACTCGACCTTCTTGAGGGTTTGCAACTTTTCTTAGGAAAATGTCTTCATATGATGAATTGCAATGATGCCAAATGAGCTCAACTTCATTTCTACTTATAGTGTTCTTAGTGGAGTGACTTTACCACCATGGGTCGCGTCCTTTCTCCCAAGACGGCTTGAACCTACATGCCATCAAACACCATTAACATAAGAAATAAAATTCCTTTCATTGACATAAGCCCTCTCCATTGTAGCGCTAGGTGCCCTTTAGTCCATCAAATGTGTCGCTCATGCATCCAATAGAATAAACAATGAATTTTCTCTTAGGTCTTTAGCCCATAGCTTTGGGTCCAAAGCCCACCACTTGGGGCCCACAAATCCACTTTTTCGTGGGTCAACTCCTCACAAACCCAATACCCTAGGGGTTGTGGAAGCACCTCCCAAGCTACACATCTCAACACTCCCTCTTAGCGAGGGAGGTACTTCCACTACTTGGAAGTAACTTGTCAACAACACTAGCCCAATCTCTAGCGTCCACCACTACAGCATACCTTGTAGAATGAACCACACTATCCTCAATAGTGTCCCTGCTTCCAGAAGCTTCCCACTTCTTCCTTTCATGATAGGCCTTCAACCCATTCCATGGTTCCTTCTTGCCAGTTGTAGAAGTGTCCTTACTCCCCACTGACCATGTGCTCTTCTTGAGTTGCAGATTCTCCCTTTGAACCTGCAAACTCCCACTTTAACTTGACTCCCTTTGGGTCACATGAACCACTTCTTTCCTTGATATATAGGCTTTCTCGTCAGCCAATATAGACCATGCTCCCTAAGTCTAATGATAGCTCTACTAGAGTTAGAGCCTTTGGGCATGAGTATTGCTTTCCCATCTCAGAATATCACCTCAAACCCCTTTGCCTCAATCATTGAGACAGATAACATGTTGTACTTGAGATCCAATACCCACGGCACATCTTGAACTTGTAGCAGCTCACCTAACTCCATCTTGAATTGCACAACACCTAACCCTTTGACAACTTTATGACTCTTGTTGCCAACCTTCATATGCAACTTCGAGTCCCATTCAATTAGAGTCTCAAAAACTTCCTTCAAACCTATCATATGCTTCAAAGCTCCATTATCCACATACCATGCACCCTCGTCAATGATACTCTTGGAGAAATGAGAAACCAGAGCAAAGCCTTCCTCCAACCTTCTTGAGAAGTCATCCAGCTCACCTAAAGATGTAGCAGCCCCAACTATCTCCTTCTTCTCATTATCTCCCTCCTTTCGCGAACACTTGCTCGCATAGTGACCATACTCACCACATGTATAACATTTCAACTTGTTCAAGTACTTCTTCGCTTTGTCGTTCATCTTTCCTGCAAGAGCCATGTTATCTTCAATAGACTACTTCTTTAAAAAAAAGTCCTTGTCCCATAGTTCTTCTTGGATGAAGTCGTCCCATATAACATGTTCCAATCTAGCAACGGATCTCAAGCAACAATCCCTTTGATAAATGGCTTCCATTCCTCAGAGAAGCTCTTCAAAGCAGTCCTCACTAGCTCAGAATCTAGAATGTTATCTCCAATGGCAATTAGTTGATCTCGAACTTCAGAAATCTTCGTCAAATAGGAGCCACACCTTCGCCATCCAGCGTCTTGGTGTTCTTCAACTTCTCCCTCAATACCAACAACTGATTCTCATTCTTATTTTGGAACAAGTCTTCAAGAGCCTTCCACATCTCTCATGCAGTGTTCTTCCCAGTTAGATGAGGTATCAAGTGATCTTTGACACCATCTAGGATGATGAGCTTGGTCTTCGCATCCAACTCCCCATACACTTCCAACTCCTTAGGGTCTACTGGCTTTTGAATCTCCTTATCGGCAAACTCCCAAATCTTGTTCGCCAACAAGACAAGCTTGATCCTTTCCTTCCAAGGGCTATAGTTGGATAAGTCATCTAATCTATCTTCATACCTCAAACTAGTGACCAACTTCGTCATACTACTAGTCCTTCAACAACAAGGCAATCAACTCCCTCTTGAGTTGTTTGTTGAGCACACTCTGATTCAATTGTCCCTTAAAAGTTGCTCAAATAGCATGTTGAGTTTTTTCTTGGCACTTCAGAGTCATGTCCATGTCTAAAACATGATAACAAACACATTGAAATACCACAACTCCAAGCACTTTGCATAAAGAAATGTAACAACAGTGAATCAACAAAGTACACAATTATTTTGCAAACCCAAAACTTGATTTTATTACAGCTTTAATAAATCAATCATATCGCTCCCGTACTAGGGATCATGGCCCTTCTAATTAGCCTTGATACAAGGAAAACTAGGGCATGATACCAATGTTCAATTTCCATGACCTTGGGTCTAGGTTAGAGTCTTAAAATCACTAACGCTACCAAACCAAGAATCCCAACCATAAACTACTTTGCACAGTGTAAATGTAAAGCAGTAAATCACATATGCACAATATACACAGTTTTAAACAAAATTGTACAATATGTACAATCCCAATCTTCGTTATATTAAACCAAATTTGAATAATACAATAGTATATGGTATACAAGATACAATGAAAAATGTCGTTATAGCTTCTATGTCGTACCTCGTCCTGTCGATCCTTCGCTTCCATATTGCTCACTAGTAATGCCTTAATCCATCAAGACATCTACACATTGAGACTCCAAGAGGGTTGCCTCTTATCACTGCTGCAAGTCATGTCTGCTACAATGAACACAGGCCCATCAACTGCTCCCTTGGTAGGTCTATTTCCCGAGCTCCAATCGACCAGTCTAGCAGTCACTTTCATCCATCAAAGTGTTGCATATAATGTTGCAATACTTCACCCAATCCCACACCAACAACGTCCTTCTTATCTGTTGCTCTAGGGCTACTTTGGGTAGCCAACTCGCTGCCCTCCAACTAGCTCTATGACACCCAATCCATTCACTGTCAATTCTGCACCTAGTATGACACTTCACCACCTTGGAATGTCATACACATGGCATCAACATGTTACACAAACATCTGATCCAATCTGGTCAACACCTTGACGCAATACACCTCCACAAATATTGTTGTTTCACCACGCTGCACTGCATCACTAGTTAGGGCATCACCCTACAACCCTTATCCTCCATGCAAATCAAAAAAACAACCTTCTAAAGACTATGGTTCTCCAAGGGAATAAGCCTCCACACCTACGCTACTCCTTTTGGCTTTGTTCAACCCCAAACGCAGCACCAAGAAGTAGCCTAGTTGTTGGCTATGGCCTGTAGCCTAGCACAACAACCGCTGTAGCTTT
This sequence comes from Pinus taeda, assembly GCA_000404065.3. NCBI lineage: Eukaryota > Viridiplantae > Streptophyta > Pinopsida > Pinales > Pinaceae > Pinus > Pinus taeda. Next base: position 100,466 of record APFE030182156.1, read on the forward strand.
TGGCCTCCCTCCAATCCTTCACCACACTGCCCTAAAACAGCACCAATCTATTCTTGATCTATGTGGCCCTACATCCCTTCAATCCAACCCTTAAACAACACTTGTGAAGCACTAAAACAGATCTGTTGTACCTACAGCGACTCGGCTTCTCCTCTAGAAATACCATGTTGCTCCTTGGTCTCCACACTTGTTGTTCCTCGGCCTAATCTGCCCTGTTGTTCCACGGCCTAATCTGCCCAGCAATACGCACTTGAAACAACCTTTAACTTGCCCTCAAACAACCCTTTCTCACCACGCTGTCACCTATAGAAAACAAAGAATATCACGCTGCCTTCTAGACCTCCTCACGTTGTTCCTTTGACTCTTCTAGCTATGGATTCTTCTCCGTGCAAAGTTCAGAGCTATCCTTGGTGATGTATTGCCTCAAATAGCCTCAAATCATCCTTAATTTATAGACTTTACGGCTCAAACAATTTGCTTGTAGTGACACATCTATTGGCTTTCTTTTACACCAAACCTACATGACTTGGTAACCAATAATTACCTTGTCAACTTCAAAAATTCATTTCTCTAACGACAACTTGGATTCGAACAATTCTCGATGCGTTGGAATTGTATCGTCGAACATTATCATCCTCATCCATCACATGGCGTACCTCCATCATGGTTTTGGCCCAAATCACGAAGGGTGCAAAACCCCACAGTTGGATTCCAAGCCCACAAACTACCCTTGTGGTGCTTTTCCCTCCAAACCTTGAACCCTAGGGCTTGGAGTACCTCCCAAGCTACACAAATCAACAATCAACACCTTATGACTCTCAATCTACCCAAGAACAAAAGCTTGACTTGTTGAAGAAGTGCTTACACCAGCCCTTTCAATCCACTTGTCTTGAACACCTGGCAGGTCCATTACCACCTATACATGCAGAGAATAGTGTTGCTCCAATACCTCTACCTTCAGTTGCTCACAAGGAATTCTGCACCTTTAGATTCCCCTGCACACTTCAACTCCAACATTCAACCTTCACACAGTGATTTGCCACATCAAAAGCATTGTACACTAGGCTCCACAGATTTTCATTTTCCTTCTAATAGTGGATTGCTTCTTCAAATATCATTGTACATAGGCACAAATAAGCTTGCAACCCATTGTTCCTCTGCTTGCTCCAAGGTCACTGTTCATAGCATTCAACAAGGTCTGCTCACAGTGATTTCTCTTCCACAAAATTCACCGCACATTAGGCCTACAACACTCTATCCATACAAAACTTAGTGGATAGAGCTTAACACTTGTGATCTTTGCAATCATCAACACGAGACAAAACCTCAATACATACCTTGTTGGCCTCTACTGAAGCCTCGGGAAGCTCGGCCCTATGATACTTTATCTTTGGGATTCTCAACCCTGAACCAATGTTTCGGTTCCAACACAGGTTTGTATCTCAACCTCTTGCAGCCACCTCGGTTTGAACCCTAAACTCAAATTTGTGGCCACTGCAATAGCCTCGACCTAGGGCTTTCTCGTGTGCTGAAAGGTAAGGGAGCTCGGCCCTAGTTTCTTCCCATCAAACAAACCTTTCGGCTTCCCTTTTCCACAAAAAATTAGGGCTACAACCATCTCCAATACTCCAAAAGAAACTCGCACCAGTCGGTTGTTCATTCACCCACAAATAGAGCTATCAAACCACAGAACGATACCAAAACAAGCATGTCCAACCCTCCACGTCCTAAGTTAGATTAGAACATCACAAAGAGACCCGCCCTACTTCTCCAACTCTGCCCTTTTGAGGGTCTACAACTTTTCTTAGGCAAATGTCTTCATATGATGAATTGCAATGATGCCAAATGAGCTCAACTTCATTTCTACTTATGGTATTCTTAGTGGAGTGACTTTACCACCAAGGTCGCGTCCTTTTGCCCAAGCCAACCTAAGCCTACATGCTCAAACAACATTAACATTAAAAATAAAATTCCTTTCATTGACATAAGCCCTCTCCATTGTAGCCTTCGGTGCCCTTTAGCCCCTGAAAGGTGCCCCTCGTGCAATCAATAGAATAAACAATGAATTTTCTCTTGGGTCTTTAGCCCACAGCTTTGGGTCCAAAGCCCATAACTTCGGTACATTGCCCACAAAACCACTTTTTCGTGGGTGGGTCCAAAGCCCATCACTTGGGTACATTGCCCACAAAACCACTTTTTCGTGGGTCAACTCTTCATAAACTAAGCACCGCAGGGGTTGTGACAGTACCTCCCAAGCTACACATATTAACACCCTTCTTATCCCCCGTCCCCTCTCAAGTTCCCCTAAAACACCATTCTCTTTAAGGAGGGGGACTAAGAGACCTACATTTCCCACCTTACCAAGCTTCTCCCTTGCTTATCAATTTCTTGTCCCTAGAGTTTTGTTCCTCCAAATACAAAAGTCTCTCTTCAACAATTTGGGAATCAAACTTTAGTTCTTGCCCTTACAATACCAATCCTTCTTGCCACCCCTCAAAACCAAATTTGATTCCATGAATAAATGGTATGATAATGATTGTAAAACTTCTCACAAACTCCATTATGCCTTTTCTCACACACCCATTGACACAAAAAAATTTAATCAATACTTCACCACAAAAATGCCTCTTCATCTCACAAAGGAGATGTTATTTGTGTGCCTCACTCTACCACTCCCCTTAAGCTTTTTGGCATATCATCTTTCCTTGTCATCCCAGTGTGCTTATCAGTTTTGACCCTCAACCCATGTTTACCCATACTATTGCACTTTGCTATGTCCCAGGACAACTCCTCCTCTCCTAGTTACTTCCCCACCACGATCTTGTCAAATGTTCTATTATACACATATTAGGTAGGCAATTTGGGAGATGAACAATTAAGTAGATCCTAGGTTTGAACTAAGGCAAGCTCTACAACCTCAAGTTACTAAGGGGTATGGATGCCTCACCTTTTAAGAGAGATTATGCTTCTGACATCATGTCCAATGCAACTCATCCAAGTTTAGCCTCATGGAGTCCATCATTAGACCCACAATTTATATGACATAAAGGTGTAGGCTCCTAGCCTACTTGAGCCAAATTGGGTCCATGCCTAGAGAGTCTAAAACCCCTTGCTTCACTGCATTATTAGATGCAAAGGACGATTCCCTAGCCCATCATTCATGCAAACTTTGCAACACACCACATAGAGTGTTTTAGACTAGTTAAGTTGTTACATTGCCTTTAGAATTTTGCTAACTCGACTATTGGCAAAGACCAAATTTCCATACCTTGCCTTTTTCTCCTTGGAAACCATTTCCTAGTCCACCCCCAAGGAGAGGACACTACTAGTTCTCAAAAGGTTTAATGTTTCCTTCAACAAGCTATCATATCAATGGAATACTTCCCCCCATTTAGGCACTCTTTAGATGACACTACTCACTGTTGAGAAATCTAGGGCATCAAGGTTAGGTGATTTCTCTTCTAATGATAACTGATTGTGAATGTTGTTTACTTCATTAGATTATGATCTTCTCTTTGGTTAGATTATTATAGTGTTCTTCTTCATCAAATAGCTACCAAAGCATAAACAATAAAGAGACAAGAGACACAAAATATAGACGATCAGCGAGGGCCAAAACTTCTCCCACTTGAGAGGAAAACCCAAACAAATTCTTCTTCTTATAAAGACTTCAATTGATGAATACCAAGACCAAGACCCTTGACCTATTTGACCTCTCCAAGACCAAGCCACCAAGCTTCTTATTTTGACCTCTTCTTCTTACTTGAGTCAACAATGGTCAATTGCCTACTTCTTCCTTCTTCCTTGGCAACCCTTCAAATCTCGGCTTCCTTCTTCTCTCGACTTCTTAAATCAGACCTGCAACTTTTCGGCCCTACTTTAAAACACTTAAATTCGGTCCTTGAGAAACTTTCACCTTCAACCTTCTTCTCTTGAGAGGGAGACTAATCTTCCTCAACTCGGCTTGAGGATTTACTTCTCTTTCTCCTTGATCTGGCTTCTAGGACAGCAATGAGACCTTTGACCCTTTTTCTGCAACAGATGATCCTCCTTTCCTTCGTACATGTGGAGATATCAACCCTAAAACAAACCCAAACAACTTTGCTCTTCCCTTCCTTCTCTTCGCTGGTTATGAGGCTCCTTTCCTAGCGACTTTCGCACTTCTTATTTCAAACTTCTCCTTAACCGAAAATCTGTCTTCGAAATGGAGGCTCTGCCTATTTATAGTGGTTTGCCCATGAGAAATAAGCCAACTTGATGGAGGTGCTTGAGCTTGGTCTTGGAGGGTCTCTTTGACTCTTTCAACGACTCACATATATTTGTAACATGCCCAAGAAGGGTCTTCCATACATAACATTGACTCAATAGACTTTTATAACTTGATCACAAAACTTAAAGGCTCACAATGGGAACATTAACTAAAATAAAATTCCTTGATCATGAAACCCATGGTTCAAGCATTACGAAAATAATTTTATTTTCTTCTTTACATCAATTACATAAAATCATAATTACACATGTCATTATGAAAGCCGAACCTAGTTACACTTTTCAACACTCTCTCTTGACTAGGGATGTATTCATAATCCATCCAAGGTACTTGGGCATTCTCAATCTGAAGAATTCTCATAAGAAGAGTCGAATTGGTAACCCATCTGTATAGCATCATATCAACCAACATTGTCACATAGCAAGGCCTTGACTAACAACTCTATTTCTCCACAAGATCATAGCACAATGCTGGCGAGACCAATGATGTATAGGCACCCTCATCATTGTCTCTCTCAGAACATATCCAACCCGGGTTCTCAAGGTGTGTTCCACCAGGACTATTCTTATCTTGGGAATAGGACTATTCTTATCTTAGATTTCCCAGTCCTCAAAGAATATCGATCCTCTGCGACTACTCTTATCTTGGATGCCTTAATGCATCCTCAAAGAGTATCGGATGCCAGATGTTTACCCAACCCTCCATTTTGTCTTCCCAAGTGAAGAGAAGAATAATGTGTCTATCTCTCTCCTCATGGCCTTCACTAAGACTTACAGCTATTAGTCCTGGTCTAGTGCATGACACATGAGATAGAGAACCACAACTGTCACTCCCTCTTAACCAGGGATGACCAACCCATTCCATAAAGGAATGTACCCAAGCTCCCTCTTGACCAGGGACTTGCTTCCAGCAGCTCTCTAGGTGGAGATCATGGGACAACCAACTGCTTGTAGAAGTCTTTCCTTTGATGTCATGAAATTTTCTTCTCTGTCAAGGAGTCTACATTTTACAAGACTTCTTTGTAGGGCACAAACCATCGATCACTTTCATCATGAGTCAATCATGTCATTATTCCTTTCATCGGAAAGTGATCCATTAGTTCATATATGGCCTTCCTTCATCCTACCACATGGACATCAGTGGTGGAAGATATCCATCGCTCTTCCCTAAGCAACCCTGCATCAGCCCATCCAGATATCATTTAAAAATAAGGAATGAATATTAAATTAAAATTACCTTTGTGATGGTCTTTCATCATGACATCTCCTAGTTCGCATTAGCATCCTGCACACATATTGACACATTTCCAAAAGATATATATTGTCAAGGGTCTCTTTCTTTTTTAGACTTCATCAAATTCTTCATATCTTCCATGGAGATATCCTAGTCAAATCTCTCAGTCCTCATATGTTGATTTCCTTTTTCATAGTTGCATATTTCATGATCTCTTCCTTTCTTTCTTCACACATTTCCTTCTCAGAACTTCCAGTCATATTTCCTCCAATTTTGTCAACCACCTCATATTTCCATATGGGGACATACTATGTTGATTTCATCTTGTCAATGTGTTACCCATGCCTTCCTACATCCTTTCTAAGGAGGAGATCCTTTCTTTTGATCAAGCTCTCGAGATAGAGCATTTATCCATGTTACCTGCAACGATATGACATGACTTTACAATATCGAATACGCATACGTACCTCATTTTTCCTTTAGGTCATCCAGACTTCCTTCAGCGGCTTCCTTGATTGAAATAACTTCAATCCCTTGATCTGCTTCACCTCTTTTTTCATCATCCCATGAATTCCACAAATTGGAATTCTTGATGAAACCCTTACTTCCTTTTGATTGGTGAACCTCCCGACAAAGATTCCGACAAAGATTCCATGGGTGACTGCCATAGACTTCAGCTATCTTTCATGCTTTTCTATGATGATGTCACGAGCTGTTTCTTTCAATGCTTCTATGATGCCATGATGCATTCTATCATGCTTCTAATGATTCCTATCATGATAGTTATATTCCATAACAGAAAAACAGAAACTTGAGAAGAACTAGGTGAGGAAAACTTATCTCAATAATAGTGGAGATATTTTACTTCCTCCTCCTTGAATTTCTTCTTTTCAGCTTCTTCCTCTTCTTAAGTCATATGGCTTCTTCCCTTCTCGTTTGTTGTTGTCCTTCTTGAGCTTAGGACATACTCTCTTGAAGTACCCATATCCTTGACATCCATAGCATTGGACCTCTGACATATTCATCTTCTTCTTTTTATAAGGACCAAACTTGCCAAATATCCCTTTGCTTCTTGACACGACAACAAATGTTTGATCCTGTTCATTTGCATCAGTTTTTGCCTTTAGCTTGTTTTCTTCCCTCCTACATAGTGACCACAAATTATTGAATGGGATAGCTTTCTCCTCATCATAGGCCTTTGATACAAGGTTTCCTCATCAGTTAGAGCATTTAGAACAATGGTAATCATTTCTTTATCGGATATCATCTCTCCTAGATATTGAAGTTGTTTCCTTATTAGAGATGCTTTTCTCAGACATGTAGATATCCCTTCATCCTTTGATGCTTTCAATTTGCATAAGATCAGATCTTAGTGATATGATTTTTCTTGTTGTGCTTTTAGAGAATAATTTTGCTAGCCTATCATATATCAATTTTGATGTCTCCAACTTTGCTACATATGGGATGAGGAAATCCTTGATAGATTCTATAAGGATCCTTTGAGCCCTTAGATCCTTTTTCATATATTTTGATAGTGCCTTCCCTTCAGATGGTTTGGAGACTTTGCCATTTCCATGATCAATAAGTTCATTTTCCTTGAGGACTAAATCTATCCTCCTTTTCCATGCAAGGAAGTTCGATGACCCAACCAACTTGTTGATCTCCTTGCAAAATGAAGTCATTTTACTAAATTTGATTTATAGAAATAAAGATACTTACTTGTCAAGTGAAGGTGGACTCTTCAACTTGATCCCTTTGTTGATGATGATTGATGACTCCCTGATGAAGACTTGATGCTTCTTGTATGATCTTCTTTAAGGATAAGGATTTCCTTTTGAGATGAAATCCTTTGCTTTAGAGAGATGGAGATTGCTTGATATATTTGATGATGACAACGCCTTTGATCTATCTACCCTTGGATGAGCCAAGTTCTTCCTTTTCTTGAGTGGAAATAGGGCCTTTTTCTTTGATGATGTTTTGAGCGAAAATCCCAGAACTTCTTTTGGTGAAGACTTCTTCTTCGATCTAGGGTTTTGACACTTCTTTGTAGATCTTCACTTCAGAATGATCTTCTAGATTTGCTTTGATGCCTTCCTCGATATTTTGTCCTTGAATGCTTGAGTGTCCCTTGATGAGATGCCCTTTCAGTGATTTTGTCACCTTAGCTCTGATACCATGTTGAGAAATCTGGGGCATCAAGATTAGGTGATTTCTCTTCTAATGATAATTGCTTGTGAATGCTTTTTACCTCATTAGATTATGTCTTCTCTTTAGTTAGATTATTATAGTGTTCTTCTTCATCAAACAGCTACCAAAGCATAAACAATAAAGAGACAAGAGACACAGAATATAAGCAATCAACTAGGGCCAAAACCTCTCCCACTTGAAAGGAAAATCCAAACGAATTATTCTTCTTATAGAGACTTCAATTGATGAATACCAAGACCAAGACCCTTGACCTATTTGACCTCCCCAAGACCAAGCCACCAAGCTTCTTATTTTGACCTCTTCTTCTTACTTGAGTCAACAATGGTCAACTACCTGCTTCTTCCTTCTTCCTCGGCAACCCTTCAGATCTCAGCATCCTTCTTCTCTCAGCTTCTTAAATCAGACTTGCAACTTTTCGGCCCTACTTTAAAAGCCCTAAATTTGGTCCTTGAGAAACTTTCACCTTCAACCTTCTTCGCTTGACAGGGAGACTGACCTTCCTTAACTCGACTTGAGGATTTACTTCTCTTTCTCCTTGATTCAGCTTCTAGGACAGCAATGAGACCTTTGACCCTTTTTCTGCAACAGATGATCCTCCTTTCTTTCGCACATGTGGAGATATAAGCCCTAAAACAGACCCAAACAACTTCGCTCTTCCCTTCCTTCTCTTCGTTGGTTATGAGGCTCCTTTCCTAGTGACTTTCACACTTCTTATTTCAAACTTCTCCTTAACCAAAAATATATCTTCCAAATGGAGGCTAAGCTGCCTATTTATAGTGGTTTGCCCATGAGAAATAAGTCGACTTGATAGATTCATAGGCCGACATGTCTTTTCGTGTAGCTGAATTATTTCATTTAAGGCTAACTTGATGGAGGTGCTTGAGCTTGGTCTTGGAGGGTCTCTTGGATTCTTTCAACGACTCACATATATTTGTAACATGCCCAAGAAGGGTCTTCCACACATGACATTGACTCAATAGACTTTTATGACTTGATGACAAAACCTAAAGGCTCACGATGGGAACGTTAACTAAAATAAATTCCTTGATCATGAAACCCATGATTCAAACATTACAAAAATAATTTTATTTTCTTCTTTACATCAATCACATAAAATCATAATTACACGTGTCATTATGAAGACCGAATCTAGTTACACTTTTCAACACTCACCTCCTACCTAATAGGCAATAGATGAATGAGATTATCAAGGACAATATTTACAATGGCATATCTAGGTCACTTGGACCACACCTCCAAGGGGGTTGAAGCCTAATATGGCCTTTTATGTAGAGCATTCCAAGGAGCTAATGGATGGCCTCATCCTTAGGCCTCTTTATATACTCCAACATTAAATGTATGGACTCAAGATCTGTTAGGATCCAACCCTAACCCCCTTATTTATGTAATAGGGTCAAGTCATAGTTATAGTTAAGTAAAGAGTCAATAAAGCCCATATTAATAATTGTAAGTGGTTGACCCGCATTTAAAGAAGGGACCACAGTTAGTTGCAAATGGGCCATGGTATTAGATAGATGATTAATAAGAACCATGGTATTGCATGTATGAATCTTGTATAAAGGATAGAGACTCCCCTCGAGGAGCATCGTGTCTTATTTTGTAATTGAGCCCAGTTCTAGTGGAGGTTGCCCCCTCAAAGAGGCAAGTGAACATTGCTTTCCTTTTCTGAATAATAAAATACATGTTGTTATTCCTTATTGTTCTGTGTTCTGGGTATATTTCTTCGCATATTTGGTATTTCTGGTATCTTCTCGCAGGTCAAGAGCATAACAAGTGGTATCAGAGCACTTTCCAAGGCCGGTGGGATCTCCATTTTTAGCAGAATTTTTTTTTTAGCTAGAGACGTGTTCCGGTGTCTTTAAACCACGGGATCTGTCGTTGAGCGCATAAACCTACGGATTTGGGGAGGCATGCACGCAAGAAATACAAGAGGTGGTCACGCTTGTTGGACTCCCTTGTAACCCCTGTGGGTACCCCTTCGAGTAGTAGCGCATTAGACAGAACCGTGCATGGACTGTCTTCCAAGTACCCTCTGGGTATATCAGAAGCCCCCTAGGCTCTCTTCAAACCTCGACATAGATAAACCGTCGGCCGTCTCGCTACTACAGTACACCGAGAACGGCACTCGAGGAGATTACTCGCATGTACAATAGAGTAGTTTGGTTGTACGGCTAAGGGTACGATTGATCCTCCTTGGTTGGTGCCCTGAAAGATTGGGCCGAGTACTACTGTCAGACCCTTATGTATATTGCGATTTGTAGCACCTAACACTCCTTAAGACCATAGTTCCCTTGTCTCTCTCTAGATCAAGCATCACCTTTGCCAGATCAGATCTAGCAAGTGGGGTCCTGTCGCAGTCGCAAAAATCAATTCCACCATTCAAATCTCTCAGATCTGCCATTCAGATCTATCAGATCCGCCAATCAGATCTATCAGATTCGCCATTCAGATCTAGTCGTTGGGTTCTGTAGCAGTTGAGGGTTTGCCAACAGATCTGACTATTTGTGTGGGCCCCTATACCTGGGCGTGATTCTCGCAGGACAATGGGCAGAATTTACTTTTCTGGGATTCGGCTACTGCAATATTTCTAAGCGAGGAGTAAAACTCCTTTTGGAGTAACAACAAATTAATTAAAAAAAAAGTCTGAGACCCTCCCGAGACGCTTATAGGAGATTTGGCCCATAAGAATCAGGTCAACAAGCTGAGCAAGGTGGTACCAGTCACTTGTTAGCGTCAAAATTTTGGGTGGTCCCAAATTTTATTTATTTTTTTCGCAGTAACGACAAGTGCACCGAATCGGTGCATGGCACAATGAGATTATCAAGGACAATATTTACAAATGGCATATCTAGGTCACTTGGACCACACCTCCAAGGGGGTTGAAGCCTAATATGGCCTTTTATGTAGAGCATTCCAGGGAGCTAATGGATGGCCTCATCCTTAGGCCTCTTTATATACTCTAACATTAAATGTATGGACTCAAGATCCCCTTAGGCTAGTTCCAAGTGGGCTCTCATCAACATCAAGTGTACATTGAACACCAAATTCCAAGGAAGGATAGAGTATGTTATTATTGCCACAAACAAGGACACTAGACTAAGGAGCACTTTGTATTCAGATGCCCTTGATATTGTGAAATTCACATATCATTCTATTGTTCTTCATAGAGTCACACAACTCCCTCTTCATGTTCTTTTGGTATCTATATCAAAGATTCCAAGCATTATATATGGGAGAGCCCCCAAGATTTATGTCTCTCATCCTTCAACAACTCGTAAGCCAAACACTACTCATAGAATCACGTCTTTCTTCCTGGTGATCCTAGCAAACACCACACATCTTTCTTTCGTGGACAAGGGCACGAAGAGGCAATGAAATAATAATACCATTCCAACTCCTAAATCCCTCAAAAACTAAGTGGTTTGACTCTTGCTAATGATTTCCCTACAAAGTTACCAACTTAGACGTCAAGACAACTTACAACAAACTAACAAAAAGTCCACTTCCTCTAGATCCCAACAACAGGAGACCTCTCCTACAGAAAGAGGCAAACCTCAAACCAATTCTAACTCATCAAACCAATATTCTATCTAAAGTAGTGACAAGCATCCCTATTAGGGTGACACCAACTCACCCTTGTCCATGCTCCCAAGCAAGCACCTAGGGAATGCATTCCTCAAACACTCTCAAACGAGAGCAATTTTGGAAACACACTCACTAGCTGCCCTACTCCTAGCTACTCCCAACCCACTCCCTTCACAATCCTATTATGTTCCCTCAATGATGCACAACACACTCCCTATACTATCCAAGAAGCTTCCTCGTAGAAATGAAAAGGGAGTTTATTCTTCCTTTTATTTTGAATTATGAAGGCCCATGGGTGGGTCCCACAAGTTAGGGTAAAGACACCCATGTAAAATAGGCCTTCTCATCAAACGAGAGCAATTTTGGAAACACACTCACTAGCTGCCCTACTCCTAGCTACTCCCAACCCACTCCCTTCACAATCCTATTATGTTCCCTCAATGATGCACAACACACTCCCTATACTGTCCAAGAAGCTTCCTCGTAGAAATGAAAAGGGAGTTTATTCTTCCTTTTATTTTGAATTATGAAGGCCCATGGGTGGGTCCCACAAGTTAGGGTAAAGACACCCATGTAAAATAGGCCTTCTCCATCACTCTCTCCATTCATCTTTGATTAGGGTATTTAGGTTTGGAGTGGGAAACTTGGGCTTCTTGCAAATTTTTGAGAAAGAGAAATTTGTGATAGCTTAGAGGATAGATCAAAGACTATCACGGTCACATTTTACTGTTGCTAATAATTAAAGAGTTGAAAATGTAAGCCAAAATCCTAATCTTTGTAGTCCTTTGTATTTTTATGTTGTTAGTTTGTGGATTAATTCTCTTGTTTTAATGTTCACCATCCCTTGTCCCCCATGTCATAGTAGGTTTTTCATAAAGAAAATGTTGTTCTTCATGTGATATATGCTTCTACTTTTGTTCTCATGGTGTTGGTGATTGTTGGTGAGGAATAAGCATGAAGGGGAAGCAGAACTCTTTAGTCATATTAATGGATAACCTATTTCATTCCATAAATTCATGGTTGATTTCGTTTCGTATCATATTATTATGATTTAAAATTTTGTAAGTTTGTAATTTAAAAGAGGTTAATGCTCTAATGATTAGTCATTAATATATTATTGATGACACTTCTAACTTCATAATAATGGAGTACCCATCTCCATGTAGAACAAATATGCATGGTTTCGTATTTTCTACAATTAATTTATCATTCTGCATACCTTTTTAATATACGCATTATAATATATAAAATATAAATTATATAAAAAAATTAGGGATAATTTATATCCATGGTCCTGAGTTTCTTCTCTCCAACCAGGAATGGTGGGAGAGCCATTGAACAATGGATTCTTCAGAGGAGGAGAGCCTCTCGTCTCCTTCCGCGTCTCCTTCTGCAAGTGACATGCATTTTGAGCCCTTATACTATTTTATTTCTATCCTCTCCCGGAGCATTGTATTCCTCTCTAACATTGAGCCATTAGTACTGCCTTAGTATTATTAATATTGCCTTAGTATTCAATTTTATAGGGGTGGCTTTAGCATTTATAGGAGTGGCTTTAGCACTCACACTTTGTTAATACATCTGACCTAGTTTTGGTCATTTGTTAGACATTTATAAACTTATCTTCTCTGATCTATACCAGAATGCTTCCAGATCACCCTTTTTGGGGCTTAAAAATACTCTATATAGTCAATCCATCTTCTAGCTATTTATTGTCTATTTTAGAACATGTATGGGTTAGAAATACTTTGTGTAACCCGTCCATCTTTTAGTTATTTATATCCTGTTTTAGAACATGTATGGTGGGAGTGTCAAGGAATGCAATGAAGCATCTAGGGAATGCCCAAGAAGCAAAGCAAGAGTACTACTTTAGACCACGAAGTATTTTTTCCCTTGGGGTGGGAGCAGGAGCATGCTTTGTGGAGCATTCTCGAAAGGAATTTGTTTCAAAAGTGGGTACACAACATTATAGTTGGTATTTTGTATAGTTGGTATTTTGTATTATTGTGTTTTGATCATGTTATCATAAGCATTTTTTTATAGTCTAATGTGAAGGAGATATGTAATTCTTTTTATACTTAAATGAAGTTAACATGTGACATTCAAAAAATATTAATAATGATGAAAATATTTCAAAGTCAATTATAAATAAAATATTTCAATGTCTTAAGTAAAATATTTTTATATCAACATAATAAATGTAATGATGATGATGGTTCACATCCACTAAGACCAATTTGGTGTATCAAACCTTAAGAAAAATAAGGAAATTACTTGGGTTTCTTTAGAATTCTATCTATGTGTTCAAAAAGCTTTAAGAGAAGTGCTCTGAAATCACCATAGTTTTGATAAATGAAAATGTCAAATATTTTGAAATTGTTATTTAATGTGGGTGCACTACTCAATATGAGGGAGATGTGTAATTCTTTCCACACTCAACATGGAATTGACACATGGCATGTGTGTGTGTGTTGGTAATTCCTTCCTTGCTCAAGAGTCAAGACAGAGTTGACACATGACATACATACATACATACATATAAATCAACCTATATCCATCTTAACTCTGTATCTATTATAACTGAAGAGGGATCAATTCTCTTGAGGTGAAAAAAAAATTTGAAAAAACTTGAGGAAAGGTTTCAACTATGAGGGATTTGATTGCTTTTGGTGCATAATAGATCTGGTATTAAGAAGTATCTTGGTTAAAACAATATAATGGTGTGTTACTCCATAAGAAAGAAGTGTAATTCCTTCCATACAACATGGAATTCATACATGGTGCGCATGCACACGGACACATAAAAACATCAAGAACCAGCGTAGATTAATGTTATTAGAAAATGACTAGTCATCAAAAAGGTCGATCTCAAAAATGTGAACTGGACTAAAACAAGAAAAAACGGACCAAAAAACTAATCGACCAAAAGTACATGAATTATATATATACACACACACACACGCAAACCATTATAGACAAATAGGCAAGGTTTGTCACGTATATAGCAAGTGGAGCATATAACCAAAATATGCACCAAATGCAATCCATCTCTAAAGCAAAACTGTAGCAACAAAGAGGCTCTAAATGGTCTCTAGAGTTCAAAAAAATCATGCTACAACAAATAATTACATCTCATCCAAAGCATACCTATATTGGGATCCTCATCATAAATATCACCCTCTAAGAATTAAAATAAGATAGAAAAAGCTTTAAATGCCAAATCAGTGATTTTGCTTGAGTGAAGGGTACATTTTTACTAGGGTCATGTGAGAAGAGTTCAACAACCAATGCCACCAACATCTAGGTACATAGAGAGCTCAGTGTTCTTGATTAAATGCCAATTCCATACCCTCATATATGACAAAATCCAATGGAAACATTGCAATACTGTCAATCTTGAAATCCTTGAAAAATGTTAAGTCTATTGATTTTTAATGGGATCTAAAATTTAATTTGACCATATAAATGAGGTTGGAACCATTATCAAGCATCCTAAAGCAATAAATGGTAATGTTAAAAATTTAAGTAAAATGAAATCTGTCATTTTACTTAAAAATTTAATATTACCATCAATTATTAGGTTGATTTAAACAAAAGGTGAGGATCTCCTTAAATAGTGTTCATAGGGCCTTAGGGTCAGGTATTACACTTTTAAATACCCTAATATATTGCTTTAAAAAAATGTTTGGTGGCCCTAGCTGCATTGTACAACATTGTATGGAGCCAACTATTACACTTGCAAATAACATAACGTATTGCTTTAAAATAGTGTTTGGTGGCCCTAGCTGCATTGTACAACATTGTATAGAACCAATCAAGTTGGTGCTTTAAGGCCTATTACATATCAAAATGGACAAGAACAAGCCAAAATCACCTGACTAAATTGGAATTCTCTCCAAATCAAGCAAACCAACTGATTTCAGTCCAATTTCAATAACACTAGCATAGATCCATCTTATAGCTCTAAATCTATCATACATCTTATAGGAAAGGTTTGCACTTTCGGTGCATAATAGTTTGAAAATTAAAATGGATCTTGGTTAAAACATTTCAATGGTGCGTTGCTTAGTATGAAGGAGATTGGTAATTACTTCCTTCCTCGACATGAGTTGACACACTCACACATATTAAAACCCAGCATAAATCCTTCTTAACTCCACCTCTATCATGGAACAAGAGGAATTAAGTGCCTAAAAGTGAAAAAAAAATAAAATTGAAAAATTTTGAAGAAACACTTACACCTCTAAAAATTTGATCCCTCTATATATATAATAAATACAAAGTTAAAACTTAATAAATACAAAATTAAAATTTAATATAGATCTGAACAAAGTTAAAACTTAATAAATACAAAATTAAAATTTAATATAGATCTGTGTTGATTACAAAACAACATAGACATTAAATAACTAATGCCTTTAATAAGAATGAAAAATTAATTAACACCAAATACATACTATCTTAAATTCCATACTATCTTAAATTCCATAATGTCATAATCATTCTATCATTTATTAAAAATAAAAAATAAATAAATAAATATTTACATTTATAAAGGTTTCATCTGTCTCTCTACATGATAAATAGAAAATTAATATAAATCTACACAATAATATAATTGCAAATAACTGCGGCCTTTAATAAGAATGAAAGAACAAAGAACAAATTAACAACAAACACATACTATCCTTAAGCTCCATTTTCTTCGCCCAACCTTCAAATGTTAAGTGTCACAGTCATCATATCATAGTTTAGAACGCAGAGAACAGATTAAATGTTGGTAGCATACTTAGTTTAACGCTAGGCCAGCCAGTCCTTGACTGGCATGATATTCACGAAAGGACTATCACTATAAAATACTTTCCACGTTCAGAAAGGTAAAGTAACAAAAAAAAATCTTATAATATGTCGAGCTTCTCCATCCGTCAAAATTCCTTTGGCAGTAGAAAGAATTACGATCCCCATTCCACTTAAAATTTTTGGAATTTCTCAATAAATTCTTAAATTAAGTAAAAATTAAAATTGAAGAGCAGAAATTATTAAACATGGGCACCTTCATAAAGTGATTTTGTGATTAGACATTTTGACATGGAAATTTTAATAAAAGCAAATGATGATGGTGATTCCGAAATTTTATTTTTATTTAAGAAAATTTATAAGATTTTCTTTTTTTATTTAAAATATATTTTTTATATAAAATATAATCTAACATTTTGAGAAATTTTAAGACATTCAAATTATATAAATTATACCGTTCAAATTTTCTATTCTAACAAATATAATTTAATTTCAAGCCGGGAAAAAATAAAAAATAAAAATCTCTTACTAAAAAAAAAACCTAATATATACATTAAAATTTAAAAATCATGTACACCCCCTCCGCTCCTTCACCCCTTCGGGCTCCACCCTTCACCCCGTCTTTCCACCCTTCACCCCTCCGATCCTTTACCCCTTCGGGCTGTCTTTCCACCCTTCACCCCTTCGGGAAGGAGTATTGGGCTGGTCAAGGTTCAAACCCTCTCCTTGACAATGGAGCGTGCTTTCTTTGATGTTTATTGGGTAGTGTGCATATGAATGAGTGAGCAACCCCTATAAAATAGTTGGGGCGATGGCCGACAGCTTTCCTTGATGCTTATTGGGTAGTCTGCATATGAATGAGTGAGCGACCCTATAAAGTAGTAGGGACGATGGCGGCCTTTTTAGTCGAGCCCTGCGGGGGCATCCTCTCCTTTGGTCGAGGATGCGGACTTCAAACTATTTGAGTTTATTTTATAAAGTAGTAGGGGCGATGGGGCCTTTTATTCGAGCCCTGCCGGGGGCATCCTCTCCCGTTGGTCGAGGATGCGGACTTCAAACTATTTGAGTTTGTTTTACTAAATTGTTTAGTATCAAATTTATTTTTTGAACACCTATCACAGTGGACCTGTAGCTTGCACGGTTGTCTCTGCTCACTTAGGCTTTACTTGAGATTTGTAACCGTGTCAACATAAAACTATTCTGTAGCTTACACAGTTGTCACTGCTCACTTAGGCTTACTTGAGATTTGTAACCGTGTCAACATAAAACTATTTTATATCCCGCATTTTGTTAAAAACTTTAATAAAGTATCGCTTTGGCTCAAAGGCCAACTTTGTTAATCCATTGGCCAAATAGAATCTGACACAACTTCCCCTTAGACATTATATTTAACAGATGCAGACTCCCAAAAACAACCTAGCCAATCTTTGTTTGCTGCGTATTTAAAGAAACCTGTTAGTTAAAATCACCCTTTGGTCACTTATATAGTAAAAAGCACACCATGGTCTTCCACAGCTTTCCACAGCTTTAACCATGTAATGTGATGAACTCTAAATGGAATACAACTTACCAGGCAGGGATCATAACTATTATTAGCTATCTTTATCAACTAAAAGATTCTTTGAAATATCTAGAACTGACCCAGTTTACTTTTGCAAAACGAAAATCACAGTAAGTTAGATTACTTTCTTTCTAAATACAGTCCGCGCTACTGGAATCAGGACATGAGTACCCATACTCCAAGACAAAATTCTCAAAACCTAAAATTTACCCTGAAAGGCTAAAAGGAAAAATCAACATGGTACTACTTGGTTACGCCTCTGAACTCGGTTTAAATTCAAGACTACTTCCCGGGCATACTTAATTGAGTTCTCAATTTAAATTCTGAGTTGCAGTCCAGGTCAGGAGCAAACACATCAGGAATTTCATGTAAATGAAGGAGCCAAAAATAATTACAGTATATGGACAGATTGTAGAACCATTATCTACGTCTTCTATGAACAATCAAAACATGATAGCATGAAGTTTCTATGACATTCCAGGTCCATATTATCCGTGTCAGTGTGTCTGGAACATACAAATCTGAAGCCTATAGTACATACCTGTTCATTTTCATCTTGATCAAGGAGAGTGTTCTGAATTATAACCATAGGAGGCCAAACAATTTCCTGATCGTTTACCGTCTCCCGCAAGCCCTTCCACTTGCCAAACATTTCCTCGGTAATTACACATGCAGTTCCCCGCCTCCTCAACTCTTCTTCCAGTACTTCTGCAAGTTTGCGGTGCACCTTTACCCTCTTTGTTCTGATAGTTTTGGCATGGGCTAAAATAGGTTGCATACCCCTATACCAATCGATTGCCCCAACACCGCCTCTACATGCTGGGCAATGCCACTGCCTCTCCGGATCATTCACTTCCTCGAGACTCAAGCTATTCAAGGATTCAAAAAAATTACTGAACCATTTATTCTTCTTCCGAGTCTCATGGCTCGCATCACTCCCTTCAGAATCGCAGTCATCGCTGTCCATGAAATCCTCATCGCTGTCGAGATTATCAATCTCTGCATCGCCATCACTGGACTGATAGCCAGCTTCACTTTCATGCAACGGTTCCCCTGATTGCTCAAAAGGAAGAAGTTTAGATAACATCTTACTTCTCAGTTCAGAACCCTCTTCATCAGCATTTACACCCCCATGTCCAGCAACTTTCCCAGGAGCTGGTGATGCCGTCGGAGAATTCAATCTCGTGTTGCCGCCGCCATTGTGGCTTCGCCATTGCCAACCATTGGCCAGTGGAGCAGGGACTACAACATCCTGCCTGCTCATATTTTCAACAGCAGACTCTGACCTTTCGGGCTTCCAACTGTTCTTGACTTCATGACCCCAGCCGCCAGCATTCCTGGCTGTACTGGTCTTATTTTCTTGGTTTCCATTCCTCTGTTGAGGTTTCCCTGACTCCTTCCATCCCCGTTCCTTATAAGCCTGATCTTGACCACCACTAGGGTTTGCCCAGCGGCCAGGCTTCTCACCTTCCACATTGTAGGATCCTCTCCCCTTCCAAGCTCCGATTCCCGGTTTGTTGGGGACGTAAGCACCACCCCTTGGCCGGTTTGCTGCTGCAGTTGGAGGGGCCTGGTTCTTGCCCTTGCGAGAGAAGGCCGCTTCCCAGCCTTCATCACTTTTCTGAGAAGATGAACCACCTCTCCACATTCTTATTGCCACTTACCTCACAGAAACCCCAGCCACCAAAAACTTGAAGTCCTCAAAACGAAAGAGCAAATGCTACCTTCTCTCCGGCATACACATACGCAAAGCTTTAAATAAGAGGATTGTCCAAATTATTCACAATTTCTTACACCTTCAGGCGTGAGATCGAATCTGGCCACGGCCCTGACGAGCCTAGAAAGATAGGCGTCCACGACAATGGCGTGAGTGCTTTCCGACTGTAAAGAAAGATCTCGGTCCCTTTTTCGTCACAAAGATGCCTCTAAGTTTCGCATATAAATTTATTCTCTCGCCCCCATGAATTTCTGTAAAAACAACCGAAGGAAAATTCGTCGCAAGTTCGCAGATTGTACGAAGTTCACTTTATGGAAAGCCTGTAAAAAATTACGACAAATTTACAGTCAACCGCGTCCTATTTTGTGTGGGAAGTGTCAAAGAATAAGTTAACCATGCACGTGCCCCACGACAAAACATCACATCAGTCTCATTCACTCTCAGTCTTTCTGAAAAGAGTCCACTCAAATAATCGGAATTTCGGATACCTGTGGGTAAAACTAATCCACGGGACAAATATTAAATAATAATCACCATTGGGGCATCTTATTAGTCACATCATTATCGTAAGAGTAGAAACAACCAGATAAAATCCATTCTGCATTAGTACTATTGAAGTTAATGGTTCAGTGATTTCAGAAATAACCTCTGCTAACGTTTCTTGTTTCACTATTTCAGAAAGAGTCGAAACAACCCAAGAAACTCCATTCATTCTAATTTATTACTATTGAACTTAATGACTCAGCATTTTGTAAATGAAATTTGTTAAGCATGGAAGAGTAACTAATGAGTCGATTGTGGAATATCACAGTCATTCAATATTTTGCAATTTTTTCCCTAATCTACAAAGGCAATAGAGCGGCAATATATTATCACAGTCATTCAATATTTTGCAATTTTTTTCCTAATCTACAAAGACTGGCAATAAAGCGGCAATATATTTTCCTGCACCGTTCCAGAGTGAGCACTAAGTCAACAGTGAACATAGTGGCAGGTTTCTTAGAGCATCGGTAAATAACGAACAGCAATATATTTTCTGGCACTGTTCCACACTGAACATTAAATCAACAGTGGACATAATGACAAATTCTTAGGGGATCAAGAAAGAAGCTTCACAACGAATATAATTGCAAATTCTTTAGTGAAACCCGTAAATTTTGCCTCGTAAGCTTCCAAATCCCATTCAATTTCCAACGAGAATCTCGCGAACATTCTGGCCATGGTTGAATGCAGCTAGCGAAGATTAAGCGCCGTCTTGGTTTTATAAAACCCCTGTACCTTTGATGGCAATTTCTTCTACCACACAATATTAAGTCAGTGCTGTCAGGTACTGTGTGTCAGTCCGGTGAAAAATATGAATAATTTCTTGGTTGGTTTTAATTTTTACATCCATGACCAGTTATTCTCTAGCAATTGTACATAGAGGTGTAAAAGAACATAGAGGGAATGTGGAAAGCAGTGATGAATTGAATTTAGGGTATTTGTTTTTAGAAAGAAAGGAAGGAACTGAGCTTTTTAACTTGTGTAGACTATATTTATAATGGAAGATAATAATGCATAAGCAAAAGAAATATATCTTTAAAAATTTTATTATATATGTATTTCAAACAACCTAAATTACAAAAATAGGAATATTGTAAAAAATTGATGTATGAATAAAATTTATTTTTTAGTTGTCTTGCTTCCACAATATTTAGAATCAAAATTACCAATCTTGTAGAAACTATGATCCATTGAAATCACGGGAGCCCCAGCGAGAGCCATGACTAAATGATGAAAGATTAGACAAGTAAAAAAGTTGTCATACTTGAAAAGTGTCGAAAAAGTCTAGCTAAAATCATTTGGAGAGAAAAAGGCATGACCACTCTCATAACTAACCCCCAAACCTTCTTTTATGTATCTATATACTAGCAATTGCACATATAGGTGTAAAAGAACGCCAATAGAGGGAATGTGGAAAGTAGTAATGAATTGAATTTAGTATATTTGTTTTTTAGAAAGAAATTGAGGGAACGAAGCTTTTTAAGCTGTGTAGACTACCCTTATAATGAAAGACAACAATGCATAAGCAAAAGAAATCTATCCTCAAAAGTTTTGTTGTATATGTATGTCAAACAACCCAAACTAAAAAAACACGAATATTGTAGAAGTTTGATACATGAATAAAATTTATTTTCTAGTTGTCTTGCTTCCACAATATTCAGAATCAAAATTACCAATCTTGTAGAAATTATGATCCTTTGAAATCAGGGTAGCCCCAATGAGAGCCATGACTAAATGATGAAAGATTAGCCAAGTAAAAAAGTTGTCATACTTGAAAAGTGTAGAAAAATTCTAGCTAAAATCATTTGGAGAGCAAAAAGGCATGACCACTTTCATAACTATGTCCTAAATCTTCTTTTATAGTCGAAGAAATATGAGGTAGGCAATCCCATCGAGTGAAATGAGACATTGCAAAGTTCAGCCATCCCTTTATAAATCTTTGTCAAAAAGTTTTCACATGATATTTTACCATTTTGTAGAAATTTGACACATAATTCATCTTTTAAATTGTCCACATGAGAGACATCAGTATCCTTAATAACTATGTAGAATAACCCCTGGAACAAGTTTTCATCATTCTTCGGCAAATTTACCCCACTCCGTAAACACTGAAGTTTGTCTTCTCTTTGTCAAGAAGAAAGTCCTAACTAAGGAGGTAAGTGTCATAATTATTAAATCAATCTTTGAGCATCTATATTATTATAAATGTAAAGGCGAAGAAATTGAAATATCATAAATTGAAAGCAACAAAACTTTATTAATAAGACAATCCTCAAATCAAACCTTCTTATTGGATATTGTTAGTTTACTCAAGGCAACGTTTAGGAATGAAAGTTACAAATATTCTAGCTTTATCCTTTCAAAAGTCCGTAGTTCAGGCTATTAAGTACTTTGCCATGGACAAAAACCAACAAGTCGCCAAATCTCATAAAATGCAATTATTTTCGGACTTGTTGTCTTGGGATCACAAGATTCACAAATGGTTCCTAGTAAGAGGGCACAATCCAATGCATGAGTTGGAATTTAACTCATCTAAGTCATTTATGTTTGGTGCTAAGTCAAGAGGCATCCATTAGAAAATTCTGCAATGTTGCAACAAAGCCACATGTCAACATAATCACATTGTCTATCAGCGAATGCCACTAAAATGTCATGAAATTAAGAATGCCAAAAATCGTTATTTCTACCTCCTCTTTCCAAATCGCTTGTAGAATACCTTAGATGATAAAATTTTATCATAGTTTAGTGTCCTACAAATCAATGAGGATATCCATGAGTTCTATTGGAGCATCTCCTACTTCTAGATAGTCGAAATTCATAACCACAGTTGTTGCTATATAGGCACTAATAAGCTTCACATCCCTCGAAAAGGCATGAACGCTTTCATAACTATCTCCCAATTCTTCTTCTATGGTCAAAGAAATATTAGATAGGCATTCCCATCGAGTGAAAGGAAGTATGTAGTGAGATCAACCATTCCTCCATACATCTTCGTAAGAAAGTTTTCACAAGATATTTTATAATTTTGTAGAAGTTTTACACAAAATTCATCTTTTAAATCGGCCTCATTCGAGACATTAGTATCCTCAATAGCTATGTAGAATAACCCTTGGAACAAATTTCCATCATTCTTCACTAAGTTTATCCCACTCTGTAAACATTGAAATTCATTTTTTGTCTCTTTGTCAAGATGAAAATCTTAATTAAGGAGGCAAGTGTCACAATTGTTGAAACAATCTTTGAGCATCTACATTATTGTGAATGTAGAGGCAAAGAATGCAAAGGAATTTGCTTTGGTGCACCACCTCATCGGTTTCAATAATTGAAGATACTGAGTAAGCCCCTCTTACAAGGCAGATTGGTCCATGCCCACCACATAATTCACTCTTATTTGAAACCCTACTATTGTTATTCCATTACATTTGGAGCATTGTGAAAGAATTGTTATTCCATTACATTTTTAGCAAATTGAAAGAAAATTGTCAATAAAGTAGCAGTATCTAGTGTCATTAGCTTGGCAATAGCTTATGAAGTTTTCTCTTTGACTAGAACTTCCAACTATATTCATAGAATAAAGGAGATGAGCATGGCATTAATCTAAAAAATATCCAAATCCCTTGAAACCATTATTAGTTGTAGCCCTAAACATTGCGTAGACTGAATAGGATTGTGTAGGCCAACCCCCTAAATGCAACCTCCCATCTCATGTACTTATATTTACACAATGCACTTATATTTACACTATTTTTAATGCCAAATCTTCATAATATAATTATGAACTGGTGACAATTCTCTTTACCCCTTTCATTTAGGAGAATAAAACAACAATAGCTCAACTAATGAACTCAATAGTTGTTTCTTTGAAAAGTAGGCTCGTATAGGTGAGTATTTGTGAATCGTCAGTGTAATATTGAATGTATGTTAATTCTAACGACACTTTTTTGATAAGCCAGCTATAAATTGATTATAATGTAATGTGAATTAATTATCAATATTGAATGAAACATTTAAGTATGGAACTAAATTGTAACATTAAATGATTGGTGTTGTAGGGACATCTTGTTCAAGGAAAAGAGTCATCCCAGTTTATTGCTCTGTTTCCAAACTTGACCATCTAAGTGTTTGTGTTGAACACATGCATCAAGAATACTTTCTTCGTTCTAGTTTTAACTTAGCACTTTGTATTGTTTTCTTCCTTTCACCTTAACTTTCGTACTCTAGAATTTTAGATTGACAAAAAGGAAACTGATGAGGTGTACAATCAATTGCAAGTGTATTTGTAGCAACAACTCTTTGATATTCATTTTGTGTTGTAATTGGTTCTCCTTCTCTCTTATGTGTAAAATGAATATTGGCAAGATAAAAGACAATGGAGAGAACAATTAAAAATTGGTGGGGTAGAGTTTGCAAAATTATAAATACTAACCCAAAAGTAAAAAGGTGAAATAGTAACGACAGTGCATGCACAACATATATCTTATCTCAATTACAATATAAATAAGATTTGGTGACATTAGAAAACAACACTAAACTTAGGTTTAGCAAGACTTCCAAGGCTTATGATGTGATGATAGTTTATTGGCACACAACAATTTCTTAAAATTGGATGACATAGTTGGTCAAATTCAAAATCCATGCATTTAGTTTTATGGAGTGAAAGATATAAACCTTGTAAAGTATTTGATTTAGTGGTGCCTTGCAAAGAGTACATTGTGTACCTAACCACAACATCCATATTAGGTATTAGAATTTATGTACATGAGATATTTTGTGTAAATCCATGATTTTGTAATAGTGTTCTATTTGTGAAAAGTTTTCTGGTGCTTATTAGAGATGTCTTCCTCCATTACTTTGGCTTTGTATGTGCAATCCACCCCAGGTGTGCAAGGGCTCCCACTTTTTCTTGCTAATTTTCAGTTATTTTATTTCATTTTCCATTTTTTTGCAGGAGTGGTTCTTTTTCATTACAGGACCACTGCAAGTTGATATCATAGGCTAGTTGTTTTTCACTCTCAAATTTCATTCTCATAAAAAGAGAAAAGAAAAAGAAAAATGTTAACTAGATCCCAATCTTTTGTGACTAGATAAAGTTGGATGAAGCCTTCATGAACCTCGCAAATAAATGAGGCAATCGGTGCAAGAAAAGGGACCCACATACTTTGAAACTTCATTCAGCACCATGATCTTTCAATAGGAAGAGGAGGAGCAAAACCATCAGGGAATCAAGGGTAACAGCCTTTCCACATCACCACCACCATGGTACTCTCATTGGCCCACTTACAACCTCTATGAAATACATTTGTTGAGTATCTTTGAAGCATTGGTTTCTTCAGTTAGCTATGTACACAACGAAAACTTGAAATGGTGAAAGTGGAGTTTCTTTGTTGCAATAAAAACTGTCAAATTTATTTCACCTAGTTACCTGGAAGATTCGTGCACAAGAAGTTTGCCATTATTTAGTATGGTATTATATTCAGCCAACGTATTAGATGTTAGTTCACTAGAGATTCCTTATGCAATGCAACATGTTGATAGGAGTGGTGAAGTAACATATTCTATTGGCTTGCACAGGTTGCAACATCTTTGGATTCTAGTTGTTGCTTCTTCTTGCAAATTGGGATATCACTTCTCATATGGTATGGTAATTCTGCAACAATCGAGCAGGAAAAATCAATTGTAAGATTCACAGAGTTTCTATGAGTAAGTTTTCCTTCAGACCAAAACTCAGTTTCCTCCTCGTTTCCCTTATCAGTTACTTCCCAAATGCATTTTTTTCTGTTAGACTTTCTACTTACAACTTACTAGCCATTAGGTTGTTCTGAAGTACTATATGAGTTGATTTGTATTTGTTCACTCATGATTAATAATATCTAGAGCAAATTTTAGCACATATTATATATTGAAGCTTAAAATCATGTTTTTGTTTTGAGCTTTGGTGATAATGTTATACTTTATGTCTATTTCAGCCTGGCATTAGTTTAAGTTAAGAACAAGTTTCACTTTATTTTCTTTTCTTTGAATCAAATTTGAGTTTGATTACATACACAAATGTACTGCAAGATAATTAATTCACTTTCACCACCACTGACTGGAGTCAGTAGTTGTATTCTCTCAAATATAGTGTTTTGAAGAGATTGCCACAATTGAAACATCCCAGTGGTGCAGATTCCAACTTCACCATTCCTTTCATTGTGGGATGTTTGAACATTACAGGAACATTGAAGGTGACCGAAATCCTGCAAAATTTAGACTCTCCAATACTCCATATTGGGAAAAGAAGAAAACTCACTTGTTTCATCTTTTTCTTGTCCACAAATTTCCCTTCTCTTTGATTATGTTATGTTCTTGTGATCTATTTTATTTTATTTGCAACCTACAAAAGTCTTCAACTTCACCGAAGATGACCTGTTCATAGAGGATATCATGGTACTAGAAATCCTATTCTAGCTATTGAGGTTATTGTTGTAACTATGTCTTTGATCTTCTCATGCTTTGTCTAATGAAGTCTATTAAGGGTAATACATCCTCTATTTCCGTGCAGAAATTAAAAGGTCGAGTATATAACATTAATGTTGGATCCAGTGAAAATACAAAGCAGACCCCTGAGAGTTTGAATGGTCTTCCAAAAGGTGGCTTAACTCAAAAATTTGTTGCACTAGCTTCCTTGTCTTCTGCGTTTACATCAAGTAATGGAGAAAAAGTTTCAAGTAAAGAAGTGAAAGTGTCCTCCAAGCCTGCTTTGAATCAGTCCACTCAGAGATATCTCTTAGTTCATCATTATTTACTTATATCCTCTCGAAATGGACTTAATGAGTGATCATTGTATTTGGCCCTAATATGAGCTCAATAAATATCTTTTGAAAATCAATGACTCTAGGTGAATTTCCATCTATTCTAGGTTATTTAAAACCCATTTTTACTATTTTGAAAGGATAATTAAGGCTTATAATAAAACTGGAGTGAGGATGCATTATTAAGGTGTTATATGTCAATGCAATGTCATCTTCCTATGTATAAATCTTCACCTAGTCAAAATTAAGAGGGATGTTAGAACATGTCATAATGTCATCTACTCAATTGCATAATGTCAGAAATGCTATTGTTTTCAATTCTACTGCCTTGGGATCACAAGAGTCACAAATGATTCCTAGTAAGAGGGTACAATGCAACGCATGAGGTTAAATTTAATTCATCAAATTCCTTATTTGTGTCAAGTCTACAAGCATCAATTGTATACAAAGGTTATCTTCATCTTCACTTGAAACTGTGCTTTGTACTTGTCTCTAAACTTCCAAAACCCAAAAATGGGTTTTTTGTATACCTCAATTATTCAAAGACCATAAGATGTCTTTTGAATGAAGTAACAATTTTACATATACAAAAGCCTTCCAAGTGCACTTTAGGTTATTGTTTTCTTTGCATTAGTAAGAATTTTTTCCTGTTCATTTTTGGATTGTTGCTCCTAAAGCTATTTTGTGACTGTTTTTTCATAATGAATTTGTTCCTAAAGTAGAGTGAGCATATCCTTTCTAATTAATGCAAGGGATTTTTCCCTAAATTCTTCATTCCCTTCACTGTAGAATCTAGATAAATGAACAAACGTCTCCCAGTGTGTTAATGGGAAAGACATAACTGCTAGGAGTCTCATCAAGTTTAAAATCTGAGAACTTTATTTGCTATCGAAGTTAAAACCTTGCAACTATGCTAAAAGGTTTGTTTTTCCTGGTTGGGTTATCTAAGAATGTGGCAGGTACAAGTGAGACCTCAAAGCAGTGTATGGTTGTTGTTTCTGTAGAGCCTTTTGTGGTTGAACATGGTAATTCAAACATGGCAACAGTTACAAAAACTAGAAAGTCTAGTATTGACCATCTTCCAAAGGAAATGCATGATATGAAAATAAGGGATGATGAAGGCAAGAATCCATATGGCAAGGAAATCGAGGCTACAGTTGTCATGGCAATGGCAATGGCACAAAGACTGGCCACATAATTTCAACATCAATAGGTGGTCAAAATGGGCAGCCAAAACAAACCATCAAATACAAGGCATAACGTATTGTGGGCATTGGGTCATTTGGTATTGTCTTCCATGCCACATGCTTAGAAACTGGAGAGGTTGTTGCCATAAAAATGGTGTTGCAGGATAAGAGATATAAGAATAGAGAACTACAAATTATGTGCATGCTTGACCATCCTAATATTGTTCAACTCAAGCATGATTTCTTTTCAACTATTGACAAAGATTAATTATACCTCAACCTTGTATTGGAGTATGTATCTGAAACAATGTATTGAGTTACAAAATACTATAGTAGGATGAACCAGCGCATGCCATTGATATATGTCAAACTCTACACTATCAAATATGTCATTTTATGGCTTACATCCATGGTGTTGTTTCTGTTCATCATCTTGATATAAAACCTCAAAATTTATTGGTTGACCCCATACTCACCAACTTAAGCTTTGTGACATTGGTAGTGTCAAGAAGTTGGTGAAAGGGGAGCCCGATATATCATATATATGTTGGCGTTATTGCTGAGCTCCAGAACTTATTTTTGGAGCTACAGAGTTTACTACGAATATATATATATTGTCATTGGGTTGCGTCTTAGCAGAATTTCTCCTTAGACTGCCCATGTTTCTTGGAGAAAGTGGTGTTGACTAATTGGTGGAGATCATCAAAGGTTTTGGGGACTCCAACTCGAGAGGAGATTAAGTGCATGAATCCAAACTATACAGAGTTTAAATTCCCTCAAATTACAACACATCCATGGCACAAGGTATTTCACAAATGCACACCTCCATAAGCAATGGATCTTGTATCAAGACTGCTCCAATATTCTCCAAACTTGTGCCTGGTATGGCGTGAAAATGAAAGGCAATAGTCCAGATGTAAAATTTTAATTAATTAGAGGGACGAACATATGTCAACTTTTAATTAATTGGATTGATGAAAATGAAGCTTTCCCATTGGCTGGGGTGAACATTGTTTGCCCACCCCAAGCCGGTAAACAAAACGCTTATTGGCGTAGTAACATTTGCGTTATATTATGTCATGTGTCTATGTACAACGAGAGTTAATCGTCTTTAGAGATTGCTTGCGTCTTCTGGGTTATTTCTAATTATATTGTTCATTCAGGTTATTAGAAGGTCTAACCAGCCAAACTAATCATAGCCTAACTCTAGGGCATCGAGGAGAATCATGACTTCCTAATAGCAAGGTCCTTTAGCAACGTTACCTCGACCAATTGAGCTAACCCTCAAAACTATAATTAATGTTAATTTCATAATTGTTTATGATTTAAATTTACAATCAAATCAAATGCAAATATTTTTATATTATTAAATTAAATATTAATTTTATAACATGATTTTAAATTATTTAAATTTATAATCGAATTAAATTTAAATATTTTTATATTATTAGATTAAATATTGTATTTGAGAAATATTCAATAACTAATATCCCCTCAAGATTTACGCTACCAACTAAGTAGGGTGGGTGATAGTGCTTGTCCATTGCCCTTTATATGATGCAGGCTTGGAGTGGGACACCTTTGACATATATGTATCACTCCTCTTTCCTCATTAAAGAAAGAAGCATCAATCATGTGAGTGTAATCTTGAAGTGAGTAGGATGGGTGATACTTGTCCATTGCTTTTTATATGATGTATGTTTGGAGTGGGACACCTTTCACATATGTATGTCTCGCTCCTCTTTTCTTTTTTAAAAGGAGATATCAACTATGTGAGTGTAATCTTGGAGAGAAAATATCTTTCACATGTCTACATATTACAACTCTTTTTCTTTTTCAAGGAAAGAGACATAAACCATGTGAATGTATCTATAAAGTGGAGACAACTTTCACATGCTTTTATATCACTCTTCTTTCTCCCCTTCAAGGAAATATGTGTGAACCATTTGGATGCAATCATGTTAGTATTAATGCATTAGTTCCCATCATAACGTTGTAACTAAGTGCACTTGCTCTAGACTAGTATTGGAATAGGTTACCTTTAGGGAATTATCTGACGAATTAGTAACTATTGTTGGTCTTCATAATGTAATTTTGGTCACTTGATGTAATTATATTTATCAGTGTAAAAGCATATTTATAAATGCTTGAGTCAAAGGAAAATTTATTTTGAGTCAAAGACCCATTGCAACTTTTAAAAGATGTAAATTTGAGTTTTTGAAATGAAACTTTTTGGCTTTAAAAGTGACAAGTCGGTTGAATCCCTGCAAGTCAATTCAGCATTAGCCAAGAGACACGTCCATTCACTATAGACAAACCATTATATAAAAGCATCTCTACCTCCTCATTTGGGCAATTCTCCATTCCTCTCACAAGACAGTTTCTGGGCAAGTGAGTGAAGGACAAGAAGGACAAAGAAGGATGAAAAAGAAGGCGAATTTTCTCTCCTCTTTCTCTTTAGCATCTACACATGTGAAGTAATCTCTTTCTCTATGTGGTTCATATCTTATGGGGCAACTATTGCAGGGAGGCTGAATTTTTCTTTGTTATTGGGGCAACTACTGCAGGGCCGAAATTCTGGGGCAATTGGTTATTACAGGAGAGTCGAAATTTTGGAAGTGTAGGATCAAGAGTAAAGTGTACGATTAGTTTGGGTGACTTGACTTGCAGAAGAAGACTAGGTTTGACCACAACTCTAGATGTGTCTATCATTGAACAAGAATAGTTTCTCTCTTAAAAAAGGTTGATGCGTTTTTCCCCATAATGGCTTTTCCTAGGGTAAATCTTGTCTCTCTTTTGTGCATTATGATCTCTATTGTTCTACTGCTCTTTATTGTTGAATTTCTGAAGTATAATTGTTGAATAATATATTGGAATAAGTTAAAAGAAGATATACATCAAAAGTAGCCATCGGATTTCAGAAATAATGTGCTAACCCTAATTGCACTAGAAACTCAACATGGAATCAGAGATTTGGTAAAGGAAGGAAGGAACATTGAGATCACCATTGCAGAAACCTTAGAGAGAGAATTTTATTAAATTCCTTCTTGTATATTGGCAGCCATAGTTTCCTCTATGAAACACAAAAACAAGTTAGAGGGAGCATCAAACTTCAAAGCTTGGAAAGTTAGAATATATCTTATTCTTGCCAAGAACAAAGTGTTGGATATTGTGATAGGAAATACAATTGAACTAATTGATGCAGCTGGCAAAGAGAAGTTTAAGGAGGATGACATTACTTCCATGAGTCTAATATTAGACTCCATTAGATATCATCTCATCCCCTACATTGCAAAGCATGATACCTCAAAGAAGATGTACGATGCCCTAAGAAATATATACAATATAAAGAATGTGTTGGGAATCACGATTGTCGTTAGACCAAAACCCGCAAGTGTTAGTTAACAATCGCATCGCTAGAGATAAGGATCCAGGAGAGGTTGTTAGTCCATGTCGCAAAACACATGAGGAGCGTTGGTTTATCTAATGTCCAACACTACCTCCCCCCCCCCCCTCCCCCCCCCCCCCCCCCCAACGCAAGCCAAATGTGTATCGAACTCATGACCTACGCTCTGATACCATTTGTTGGGAATGACAATTGTCGTTAGACCAAAATCTGCATGTGTTAGTTAACGATCGCATCGCCAGAGATACGGATCCACGAGAAGCAGTTAGTCCATGTCGCGAAACACATGGGATCGTTGATTTATCCAATGTCCAACATAATTTTGGTCAATCCATGAGTTTGAAGTACAAGGATGATTAATGAAGACACTGTGGCTTCATACTTCGTGAGGATTTTGCAAATAAGAGATCATATTCAAGCTATTGGAGAATTAATTCTTGATCAAGAACTTGTGACTACTACACTTAATGGTCTCCCTAGATCATGGGATGCATTTGCAACAGGCACAAGCAGTTGCAAATAAGCCACTTCATTTGAACAATTATTGACATCATGTGCACAAGAAGAAGCAATATTGATGACTAGAGATCGTCGAGATGAAAAAGTTCAGGCCCTTGTAGCTCACTTCAAGAACAAGGGAAAGAAGAAGTTTGGACCTCAACACAAAAAGACGGGGAAAGGATCTTCTTCCTCTAAGAAGAAGAAAAACTTATAAAAAATACATTGTTATGGTTGTCAAGAATATGGATATTTCAAGAGAAATTGTCTTAATATGGCTATCAAGAAAAGAAAAGGGAAACAACATGCTTCTGCATAAGAGGTTAAGGAAGATGAAAAACCAAAGAAGACTAAAGTTGAAAAGGAGTTCTTCTATTATTCTGCTTTGACAGGCTCCCTTGCAGATGATGATGACATGTCCTTAGTAGATAGTGGAGCATCAAGGCAAGTGATCAGAGAACATGGGAACCTTTCAAGCATGACAGAAAAGAAGTTATCTCAAAGGATTGAATTGGGAGACAATAACAACTATGTAGTCAAAGGAGTTGGAAAAGCATCCATAAGGTTGGAATATGGTAGCATTGTGCATCTCAATAATGTCCTTTATGTATTGAGTTTGAAAAAGAATCTTGTTTATGTTTCTTGTTTAGAAGATAAAGGAGATAGGGTTGCTTTTGTGGATGGTAAAGTACTTGTTTGATCAAAGGGCTCTAGTATAGATGATGTTAGGGTTATTGGGATTCGTGATGGAAGACTATATAGACTTGTAATTCAAGCAGATCAATCACTAGTACATGATGAGATAAATCCAAGTGAGATATGGCACAAAAGATATGGACATCTTCATTTTAGAGCATTACTTGAATTGAGTCAAATAGTGTTATGGGTTCCTAAACTACAAATCAAGAATGATGGTGTATGAAAAGGTTGTGCTCTCAGGAAGAACATCAAGAAGCCATTTCCAAACAGTGACATATATCTAAGAAATCCTTGGACTTCATTAATTTTGATGTATGTGGTTCAATGCCCATAAAATTACTTGGTGGTTTGTTATACTATGCGAAATTATTGATGACTTCTTTTGTAAGACATGGGTATATCTCTTGATGGCAAAAGATGAAGTATTTTACAAGTTCGAGGAACTCAAAGTTGAAGTGGCAAAATTGATAGGTAAAAATATCAAGATACTAAGATCTGACAATGGAGGAGAATACACCTCGAAGGAGATTGTTTCTTTCTATAAGCAGGTTGGGATTAAGAGGGAGCTAATTATCCCCTATAATCCACAACAAAATGGTGTAGTAAAACGGAAGAATAGGTCCATTGAAGAATCTTTCAAGACCATGATGCATGATTGGACTTACCATTATTCTTATGGGGAGAGGCATCACATACCACTGTGTACATTCAAAATAGAAGTCCTCATAGAGTTATGGAAGGTATGACTCTTGAAGAAGCCTTCTCTAAAAGGAAGCCAGAGGTTGGTCACATGAGGATCTTTGGTTGTCCTGTATATATTCATGTTCCTAAGTATAAGAGGAACAAGCTTGAAACTTCAAGAAAGAATGAAATATTTATTGGATATAGCTTAATCTTCAAAGGCCTACAAAGTATACATTCCAAAGCAATGATAGATTAAGGTCAGTCGAGATGTCACCTTCGATGAGAAAGTGGCATATTGGAGGTCTAAGGAAGTATTCGTAGATTCCTTTGAAGAAGTAAAGTAGGAGGCCTCAAGAGAAGAGCATTCAACTTCTACAAAATATATCGGAAGGCCAGGAGGGCGTCAAGATCTAGCTAAACCAGTTATAGTTCCAGAGATCAAGAAAATACCAACATGGCTTAGATCCACATTGGAAGAGGCATAAAGACATGCAACTTCTAATGGCACGTCTAGAGAGGTAAAGAAACGTAAGAGGTTATCTGTTATGAAACCAGCTCAAGAAAAGATAGAAAAGATAGATCAACACCTTAGAATTCAACCTCTTCAAGGGGGCAACCTCCTTTACATTACATAAATGAACAATTCTTGGATGATACAAATGAAAATACCTCCTTTC